>VLTN01000061.1:0-216096 GCA_008330645.1 Cafeteria roenbergensis
CTTCCGAGCACCTCCTAAGTCTGGCCAGAGAGCCTGCTGCGGCCCGCTTGCAGCGCTGTTGCGAACCCACAACGCACCACTCGGCCGAGCTCGACTCAAGCTCCCATATTTGCGCCCTCCAAGGATGCGATTCGAACCAGGCCGGGTATCAGCCCCACGAAAGAGGCAGGCCCAGCGTACACACAGCGCTGCGCCGCCCTCCTTGGGCGCAATGTTCATCCATATTCGACGACCCTGCCCTCGACTCGGACGGCCGACGACCAAGTGCAGCTCGGCGGGCTGATGGGCGCGGCAACGGCAGTCTGCCACTCGTGGCCACGCCAGCGCTTGCTGCCTCGCCGGCACTGCCGGCCACTGCGGGCACAATCCCGGCTGTGGGCGTGCGCAGCAAGCCCCACGCGCCGGAGCCCGACTCGGCCGGGGCAGGGGCATCTGGCATTTTCGTCCCTGGCCGCGCTTGGCAGCGGCGCGCTGCCGCATGCCGGCCACAACGGCGAAGGCGTGGGCGCCCGTCCGTGAACGGCATGGCGGCAGCTCCCCTTGTTCGGATCGACACTTTCCGCGACAGCTCGGGCCAAGTCGCCGGTCCGCAGCTCGGAGCCAGAGGCGCCCGCGAAGCCATCCAGCGTTTGAAATGTTGCTCGGAGGCGCGTCGCGCCCCCAGGAGGTCGCAGCCGCGCGCGCGCATGCACGCTGCTGCAGCCCCCGCTGGGTGACGTGCCCGGCACCGCCTCCGGCAGCAGCGCCCGCTGCCGTGACGGGAGCTCCGCCCGGCCGTGGGAACGGGCGGCAGCGGCGGCAGAGGCAGCGGCAGCGCAGGCGGCGGGGGTGGCGGTGGCAGCGGCGGCGGAGGCCGAGGCCGAGGCCGTCGGCCCCGCCGGGCTCGCTGCGGCGCCTGCCCCTGCGAGCAAGCAGCTGCCCCTGTGGCAAGGGCGGGAGGCGCGGCAGCGGGCGGCCCCGGCATTCCGCCGTCCAGCGGCCGGCCCAGACTGCCTCCTCTCTTGCCGCCGCTGCTGCTGCTGCTACTGCCTCTGCCGTCCCGTGTCCGGGTCCGCTCTGACGTGTCCTGCAACGAAAACCTCCGCCTCTGGGCCCGGGAGCGGGTTCTTCATGACCCGAGCTCAACGCCGCGCGAGGCCGAGGCAGCGCGCGCCGGGCGGCCGAGGAGGCGCGCAGAGCGGAGTTACGGCTGCGCATGCGCGGTAACGGCGGGGCCCGCGCGTCTGCAGGGCGGTCGGCAGCGGCTGTCTTCGCAGTGGCCAGACGCAAGCCAAGGGCTGCGTTGGCCGCCTTCGCCGAGTCGCTCGGCTCCGGCTCGCCGAGGGGCCGTCCCGGCGTGAGCCCCGTGGCGTTTGCGCCGAGATTCATGCGCGCGAAGGCAGTGCCTGGCGTCGGCGGGGCGGGGTCTGAATGCGCTGCGGCCGACGAGGCGGCCGCCGGCGGGTGGCCCGCGCAGCTGCCGCCCTGGACGCCACGCGCCTGCGTGTGGCCGCCCGGCGAGGTGGCGGCCGCGCTGTCGCCCTCCGCGTTCGTGGAGCCAGGTGCGGCCCGACGGACAGTCGTGGTCGGCCGCGGGGCCGCAGCAGCAGCGCCGGGCGGCACCCGGCTGGGCTGGAGCGCGCTGCTCGCGTCTTGGGCCGGGATGTCCGGCCGCCCGTCGGGCCGACTCATGCTAGAGCGGCTGGCTGGCGCGACGTGCGCTGGCGCAGCTCGTGGAGCCCCCCTCGTCGCCGCGGACGATCCGTGGCACCGCGTCGCTCCGGTGAGCGCATCGCTCAGCGACTGCGCCCGCGCGCTGTGGCTCGATGGCCGCGTGGCGGATGCCCTGCCGGAGGCGGAGCGAGCTGCCTGCAGGGAGCGATCGGCCGGAGCGGCGTCTCTCATTGCCTGGCTGCAGCGCTGGAGGCAGCGGCTAGACGACGACACTGCGATCGGCGGCTCGGCCTCGGCTGCCGCAACAGCCTGCCCAGGCGGTCCGCGCGCCGCTCGACGGCGAGCGCAGCCCGGCGGCCTCTGAGGGTGGCGGGGCACCCCTGCTGCGCGTGGCGGCGCTGGATGAGGTGGTGCAGTCCCTGCCGCGAGGGGCGGCTCTGCCCCGCGCCAAGTCCGTCTCGTCGGACGAGTCGGGTGACCTTTTCGGGCGGTCTGCTCTGCCGCCGGAAGGATCCCCGCTGACGTCCTGCTTTGCGCTGCTTGGGGGCGACCAGGGGGACGCCGAGGCGGTGGTGAGGGGCGCGGCGGCGGCGTGCGGGTTCGCCCCTCTGGTCGTGGACGCTTCGCAGGCAAGGGGGCGGGCGCAGCTGCTGCGCCTGGCGGGGGAGGCGATGCGCTCCCGCAGGCTGGGGGGTGCGGCCGCTGGCGGTGGCGGAGGTGCCGCTGTCGCCGGCGGCTCGAAGGCCAGGGTGCGGCGCCTGTCCGCGGGACCGAGGGCGCCGCCTGCTCGGCCGCCAACGATGGGCGCGCGGGCCCGCTGGCAAGCGGCGCGGCAGAGCAGTCGGGCGGGGGGCTGCGGCGGAGCAAGGCGCGCTTGCGCCCGAGGGCCGGCCGCTGAGCAGGCGGAGGACGACGAGGCCCGCGCGGCGGACTGCCAGGAGGGCGATTCGACCGCCATGGCAGGGGGCTGGGTGCGGGCGCCACCGTGCCGCGTCGGATGCCGAGGCCGATGGCAGGGGGCTGGCCACGGTGCTGGTGGTGTGGACGCGGACTGCGCATGGTCGCAGGACGCTGGGATGGAGGCTGGGCTGAGGCAGCTGGCGCAGTCGGCTCGCCGGCCAATGCTGCTGCTGGGTAGGGAGACACCTCGGGCCCTGATCGACGGCGTGGCGGGGGCGGTGGAGGATGGGGCGGCAACCGTCGCCGCCCCGTTCCCCCCCTGGGCCCGTGGGAGGCTGCGTGCGCGGCCGCGGCCGCAGCGCAGGCCAGGGGATGGGACCGCCTGCCAGCGCCGGGCGCCACTGCTGCCGCAGCGGCGGAGCGCTGGGGGCGCGCCGTGGCCGAGGCGGAGGGCAGCGCGGGCGCCCTCCTGTGTCAGACGGGCTGGGCGGCTGTGGGCGGGGCGCGCGGTGGACGGCGACGCCGACTATTCTCGTCAGGGACCTTGCAGCCGTCACGATGGCCCAACCGCGGGGCTTGACGCCGTGGGTCGGGCGATGGGGCGAGGCTGCGCCCGCTCGACCCGAGCCCGTGCTGCTCGTGTCAGAGGTGGTGCCGCCTGTGCTGCCGGCGGCCCTCGGAGGCGCGGCCGAGGACGGCGGCGGGCCCAGCGTCATCACGCTCACGGTGCGCGGACGGGGCATGCTCCAGCTGGCGCGCGGCGGCAAAGCGTGGGTTGGCGGAAAGCTGCGTCGACGGGCCGCGCCTGCGCGTCGTGTCGGACGAGGAGGCAGAGGTCGAACTGGCGGAGCTGCCCGGCGACGGCCGCGGCCGAGCACGGTGGATCGAGGTGCGCCTAGCGGCGGAGGGCGCCGACAGCGCGTGGTGCGAGTTCAGACATGGAGTGGCCGCGGGTGCTGTGTGCGCAGCAGGGCGCTGGCGGCGGCGAGGACGAGGGCTTGGTGTTCGACGACGGACCCGACGACGACCTGACCGAGGACGAGACGGACGACGACTCTGCCGATGGGAGCGGCTCGGCTAGCGAGGGCAGCTCTGGAGCGACGCCGCACGAAGAATGGCAGCGGCGCTGATCGAGGGCCGGTCGCGGGGGGGGGCGGCGCCGCAGCTGCAGCAGCCTCACTTGGCAGTGCGGGGTTGCCCAAGGCCTCGGGGGCGCGCGCTGAATTCGAGCACCGGCGGGTGCTCCGCCGTGCGAGGTTCTCCGCCCGCTGTGGGGGCGAGGCAGTCCCGAAGCGGCTGCGGCCGGCTGACGACGGCTCATCGCCTGCCAAGAGGCTGCGCGCGGCTCGCACCGGCGGTCGCGCTGCGACGGTGCAGGGGCGCAGGCACGGGCGCGCAGGCAAGAGGGGACGAGCCGCAAGTTGACGGCTCTGCTCAGATCGGGAGCCCAGGCCGAGAGGAGGACGAGGAAGAGGCCGACGAGGACGAGGACGAGGCAGCGGCAGAGGCAGACGAGGACCAGGACCAGGACCCGGACGAGGACCCGGACCAGGACGAGGAGCCGGTGGAGGCGGAAGGGGGAGGCACGGGCACAGGCAGAGACGGGCAAGGCTGCAGCGGCTTCTGGGCGCGTTGGCGGCGGCGGCGGCGGCTGTGTCTCGTGGGAGGAGGCGGTGGCGGCGCTGCATGCAGCGTCGGACGCAGACATGATTGCGACTGGCGGGCGGCGGCGAGGCCCCTCTGCCACAGCATCCACAGGAGGGCTAGTGAGTCTGCGGCCTGCTCCGTGGGCAGAGAGCGGGCCGAGGGTTGCTCGGAAACTGTTGTGGCCAGGCTGCCGTCGGCCGGCCCGAGCAACGGAGCGGCCGCGGTGGCCAGCTGTCCCCGGGACGCCGCCCTGGCGGCTGGGCTGGCAGCAACGGTGGCAGGGTGGCCGGGGGCGAGCAGGGGACTGGGCCGCAACGCGGCGGACCGTGACGAGGCATCAGACTCGGGCGGACTGCTCGACCAATGGGCACCTGGGCGACGAGGCTGGCGACGGCAGCTGCGGCGGCGGCTGCGCGCGGCTGCTGACGACGGACCTTGCGGATCGAGTTGCGAGTGCGCTGGTTCGCTCGGCGGCAACGCGCCTCCGCGAGGCTGCGCTTGCGGCTGGTGCCGACCTCTGTGCAGAGGGCGGGACGTTGGCAT
Source organism: Cafeteria roenbergensis (assembly GCA_008330645.1). Classification (NCBI taxonomy): domain Eukaryota; class Bigyra; order Bicosoecida; family Cafeteriaceae; genus Cafeteria; species Cafeteria roenbergensis. The sequence goes on from VLTN01000061.1 coordinate 4,744, forward strand.
GGTTCGAGGCCGCTGGCTGGGCGGACCGAACTCGCTGCCTGGGCGAGGACGCGAGGCGCTCGGCTGCGTCGCTTGCTGCGTGTCTGTGGCCGCTCCCGCGGGTAGGCGGCGCCGACTCAGCGGCCTGCGGGCTGGCCAGCTCAGGCGAGCGCGCCTTGCTCGCATGCGGCGGCTGGCGCCCTCGCGGAGGAGTGCTCCCGTGCTTGGGACAGGGCAAGGGTGGCGGCCTGCTTGTGCCTCCTGGCTGGCGAGCCGGCCGCGGCGTCCCCCCACGGCGCGGCCTGGCCTCCCCGCGCGGCTCAGCCAGGGCCCGGAGGTACCACCGCATCGCGCAGGCGAGGCACCCCTTGAGCCGCAGGCTGCCCGGCGTCGCTGTTGAAGGGCGGCGGTTTCTCGCGGCTGTGGCTCGATCCTTGCATGTGTAGCCCTGGGCGCGACGAAGCCCGAGCCTCTTTGCCCGTTCACGCAAGCTGCCCGCGCGACTGGTCCAAACGCGCGCGTCCGGGCGAGGCACCATTCCAAGGCAGCGTCAGGCTCTCTGCTTTCGCGCGAGGTTGCCAATCCCGCACTCAAGTTGCACTGGCAAGCTGACTCTGCCCAGCCGCTGCCTTGCGCCGCCGGAACTTCTCACTGCGAACGGAAGGGCAGCCGGGCCTGCCGCTGCCAGAAGCCTTGGCTCCCTAGTCCTGCTGCTGCTGCCTTCCACCCGGGTCGTGCCGCCTTGTCTTCAATGGCCGCCGCAGCAGCAGGCGCGTCTGCCGCAGCAGCGCCGTCCAGGTTTGAGTGCCCCCGAGGGCACCGGCTTCCGGAGTTCCTGGCTGGCTCAAGACGCCGCGGAAAGGACGTCGCAACGATCGCTCACCGGTGGGGCTCGGCGATTGAGACTCGCGGCTTGCCGGAAAGGGGGTTTTCGCTCATCGACGACTCCAACCCCATTCGCTTCCGCGTGCTGTGGGCTGCCTCGGCGCCCGAACTTCGCGAGGAATTCCTATCGATATGCCCCGCGGGCGTGTCCCTGGTCGTGAGCGTTCCCCTGGAGTCGCCGCTGCAGGCCCCGACATTCGCCAGCCGAGCTGCCAGTGTCGCGCGGCCCTGTGCCAGCCTCGGTGCTCTGCCGCGCCATGGCCAAGCTGTGCGACCCGGGCCGCGTACACCGTGTGTGCGAATGCGCTGGAGGGCGGTGGCACCATGCGCGGCGTGGGGCCTGTGCGGGCAGCGCTCGCAAGCCTCGACCGGGGAAATGGGCGGCATCCTCGCCGCAATCGCGCGCAAGAGTGGCGCTGGGACAGGCCACGGTGCGGGAGCGACGCCCGGGTCGGCGCCGCACTCCGCCAGCCCTCCAGCGAGCGACGCCCCCTCTCCCGGCGCTGGCCGCCGGCGCCTCGGCTGGCGGGCCGACCAGCAGTGCCGACCAGGCGGTTATCGAAGCGCTCCTCGCCCAGACGCCGTTCTGGACGAGATGAGGCCGAAATGAGCGCGTCAAAGGTGGCGGGCAATCTGCAACGGACTGCGGGGGCTGGCTGCCCGCTGCGGCGACGTGATGACTGCGCTGGACGCGCTGTCATGTGGGCCCCCAGGATCTCCCGCGCGGCGTGCGCCGACGTTCATTTCGCCACTCTGGCCCGAATGCGCAAGGCTGGGGCTGCTCGCTTGTGCTGGGAGCACCGGGCGGCCGTTGCACGAGGGCTGCGCGAGGTGGAGATCAAGCTTAGGGCGGGGGAAGGGGAAAGGGGACTGCGTCAACAAAGCGGTTTCGAGCAGCGCCTTGCCAGCCGCAGGAGGTACATTTGGGACTCCGGCGACTCTTCGCCCTGGCCTTTGGCGCGCTCCGGGCATAGAGTAGGGTTGCAGCTTGCAAGCGATGCTTTGCCGTCCGTATTCAGCGTGCTGAGCGCGAGGAATCCTTGTCGGTCTGAGCCCTGCCGTTGCGAGCCAGCAGAGCCGGGCAAGAAGCGCAGGGAAGTGCGCAAGCTTGGGCGAGCGAGAGAGCGAGAGCAAGGGAGAGCGAGAGCGCGGGTGCAAGGGCGAGCGACAACGGGGGAGTTTGAGGGAGCCGAGTGCCAGCCTCACGTGACGGATTGGGCTTGCCATCGGGGCGTCAGCGGGTCCCAACGGATGGGAGCACGCCATCTCCGCAGCGCGAACGAGATGCTCCTCCAAACACAACATACACACTGGCATCAAGCCGACCAGCCTTCAGCAGTCGCCCCCTGCCCTCCGGAGAAGTCGCCCCCTGCCCCTCCGCGAGTTGTCGACGTGGGCCGCCGACCCCGACGTCGAAACACGGGTAACAACGGCCGCACAGCTGGGTCTCGCCGGTCGAGGCCTCGGCGGGACTTGGAACCAGAAGATTGCTCGAGCCGACGCTTGCTGGCGGTCGTTGCAAGGCCGCCAATGGTGTCAAGGCCCGAGGGCGTAATTGCGGGCGCCGCCCCGGGCGTTGCAAGTGCGGGCCGCTTCTTTGCCGACGGCTCACGGCCAGGAGTGCCCTTGAGCCGGCTCTGCGCTGCAGCAGCCTTGGCCGACTCCTCCACACGCTCCGCGGCTTCGATGTCCGCCACCAGCTTGGCTGTTTCTTCCTGGCGGCGCAGCTGCTCTTCCTCCAGCTGGGCCATTGTGCGCTCCACCTCGCGCTGCTTTGCCGCCACTGTTGCGTAGCCTTCGAGCGTGTAGGCAGGGGGCCTGCCCCGGCCGTTGCGACGCTGCAGCGACGCCCTTGGCCGAACCTCGAGCCGTCTGCGGCTCGGCATCGGTTCCAGTCACCGCGCTTGTGCCCTTGCGCTTTTCCGCGGCCTGGGGCTTTGGCCTGATGCGAATGATCTCGGCGTCGAACACGCCGTCCAGGGATTTGTTTTGGTTGAGGCCGATTCCCGAGAAGAAGCCGCCGCCTCTTGCAATCGCGAAGCCCGCTCGCTTGTCCTCCAGCGTGGCCTTGCGCCGCATGTGTCTCCATCGGCCGCGCACGCCGTCCTGCACGCCTGGCAGCGAGAACTGGGCAGACGCTGTCCCCGCCGACGTGTGCAACACGTACTGGGGCAGGTTTGGCTTGCGGGCACGGCGGTAGTATCCCTTGACGCGCGACGCCTTGGTGAGAGCGACCGCGAAGGCCGGGTCCAGCCCCATCGCCATGCCCAGCGCGGCGTTGGGGTTGGTCGGCCAGGACGCGCCTGCCCCGCCTCCCCTCCTGCCCTCCGGCGCCCCCCCCGCCGAGCACCCGGATCATTTGCGGGAAGACGTACGGCGTCGCCGCGGCGGGCACCGGCTGCGCCATATTCGCCATCTGCCGCGCATCGGCTGTCTGCCGCTTCCGTCCCGAGGTGAAGTAGTCAGACACTGTGGCGCGCTTGATGAGCTCCCTGGCCTCCGTTGCGCTGGGCTGGCCGCTGGGCCCGGCGCCGTCGCCTCCGTCGTCCTCCTCACCGTCGCCCTTGCCGGACCGCGCGGTGGAGCTGCCCCCCCTGCCGCTGGGCCGGGCCGTGGAGCCCCCGCCTCGGGCCGTCGCTGCCCCCCCGGCCACGCTCGACCGGCGCGCCCCCCGCGTGTCGCGCTTGCCGACCCCCACCCCCTTGGGCGCCGCAGCGCCACCCATGTGGTCCTCCGCCCTCTGGGCGATTCGAGCCATGCCCGAGGGAACCCGGCCCTTGCCCCCCGCGCCGTCCACCCCTGCGCCTGGGAGGGTGCGCGTGGCGGCAGGCAGCGAGTCCGGGTGCGCCTTTGTGCCGGGGTTGAGCTGTTTGACCAGGTCGCGCCAGCTCTGCGCGTTGCTGAACATGCGCCGCCGCTCCGTGGCCATGCGCCAAAAGTACTGCGCCAAGGGGGAGAGCGCGGGAGAGCTCGGGCTGGCGGCGAGCGATGTCGCGCAGAGGGCGCGGGGCCGGACATTCTTGCCTGCCGCAGCGCCCGAAGGCTCGGAGCGGCTGCGCTGCGACGAGGGCCGCTCTCACCTTGCCCCCAATCTTCACCTGGAGGTTGCGCTGCAGCCAGAATGCCGGCTGGAGCATTGAGCTGTCCTTGTCGGCGAGGAAGAAGAACTGCCTTGGCAGCAGCTTGGAGCTCGGCGCGCGGGCAGTTGCCTCGTCGATGTACCGCCGGCTGCGGGCCGACAAGGTCGAGCCGAGGACCTCCTCGATGAGGCCGCGGAGCGCCGAGAGCTCGATCTGGTCGCCGGAGTTCTCGGCCACAAGCACGTCGTACACGAATGCGATGAGCGCCGGGCGCTCCAGCGTGCAAAGGTTCCAGTAGCACACCACAAAGTCCTTGAACGAGACCTGGGAAATACCGCGCACGTCGGTAATTTCGAAGCTGCGCTGGGACATGGCCGTGGGTGGCACGTTGAGGCGCCGGAGCAGGTCCAGAACGCGGGCGACCTTGTCCTTCGGGTTGAGCAGCAGCTTCGAGAAGCCCGTCCAGAGGACCCGCAAGTCCGCGTCGTTCAAGTACATGAGGTCGGCCGCCCGCTGCGAGGAGTGCGAAACCGTACCAGTCACACGCGTGGTCGGGCGCGCGCCTGTCAGACTGGGGGAGCCGCAGGGGCGTGGGGGGGCGAGGGGCAGAGGCATCGGGCGCCTGCAACAGCGGACCGGGCGGCGCGCGCGCGGGGCCGCACCTGGAACTCCGTGGACTCGTAGTAGCGAGCAGGCACCGGCTGCGATGTGGAGGAGGGAGGACACGGGGCGGGGCGAAGGGGCGCGTGGGGCGCGTGGAAGCGACCTGGAGCGTCTGTGCGTTGCCCAGTGCCCGCACGAGCACGAGGCCGAAGGCGCGGGCGAGGAGTGGGGGGGAGTGGCGACTGCGGGCGCGGCTCACCTGTGTTGCCGAGCAGCAACTGCCCATGCTGCCCACGCCAGGCCAGGGGTCGACTGGCCCGGAGCGGGGGAGGCAGGTGCCGAAGCACTTGCGCGACTGCCAGCGTACTTGCCGGGCAACCTGACTCATGGAGAGCGACTTTCCAACTCTGCCGCGAATAGCCGAGAAGCCCGAATTCGTTCTTGGTCTGGACAGGGCGTGCAGTCACACCCCCGCCGGCGCCCTTGCGCCGTGCGCGTGAGTGCGACCCGTTGCAGTGCGTGCATGTGCGCGCGCGCGCCGCAGCGCCAGCCCCTCGCTTCGCGCTTGCCGCGGTGCAACGCAGCTGCAAGCGAGCGGCCCGGCATCGCGTGCAGAGTTTGCAATCGTCTCAAATAGCCCGCCGGCAGTGCACAGAGTGGCGGTTGCAGTGCGCCAACTCTTGCCCACCAGCACCAGCCCGCCACTCGCCACGCGGCTGCCAGCGCTTGTGAGCTGCCCCCGTCGGTCCGGGCGAGCGAAGGGCGCAAGCCGCTCAACCGCGAGCCGCCGTGCGGCTCCCACGGCGCTGTTTTGGTTGTTTCCGCTGCGCCCGTCACCGCAGGCAGCATGGCGATCGGCTCGGCCGAGTTCGCCCGGATGCCCTTTCCAGAGAAGCTTTACCACGTGCTCGAGGACCCCGCGTCCGACCACCTTATTCGCCGGGAAGGGGAGGGAACGCGTGAGCTGGTTTGCGCGCCAGGCGCAGCAGGGGCCTTCCGGGGCTGTTTTGTTGGACCTGCAAAGCGGCGTTGCCCGCGCTTCTGGCCTGCCGCCCGCTGGCCACCGCAGGTTCCGAATCGCATCCACGTCGGTGGACGAGTTCACGACGTCCATTTTGCCCCTCCTGTGCAAGAGCAACAGCATGTGCTCGTGAGTCGCGCTGGCGCACCGCAGCGGCTCGGCTGGGACAGCTTCCCGGCTCTTCTGCGCCCGCCCGCCCCTCCGCTCTCGCCTGGGCTGTACGCCCCGGGCTTGCGGGTGCCCGTGTTTCCACGTCGTTCTTGCCCTGTGCGCTCGTCTTGCGTGCCGGGCCTCGGCGCTGGCTCCCGGGGCGCACCACCGTTTCGGCCTCCGTTGCTTTGTCGCGCGCCGCAGCCTCGTTCGGCAACTGAATGCCTACTCGTTCCAGAAAGTTGGAAAGAGCGACGAGGTTGTGTTCAAGCACGAGGGCTTCGTGCGGGGCAACGCGGACCTCAGCCACATGAAGCGGCGCAAGCCCCGCAAGCGCCGTCCCGCCTCTGCCGGCGGCAACGACGATGCGGACGAGGACGACGACCAGAGCCCCGCAAAGGCGGCACCCGCATCGCCTGCAGCTGCTTCATCGCCGCTGGCCCACGGGCCGGCGAGCTCCGCGGCTCCCGCGTCCGGCGTGCGGGACGCCTCGGCTCACGTTGCACACGGCGCTGCCGCTGCGGCCGAAAGCGCGCCCTCCCGGCCCGACCCCGTCATGCGGGACATGCTCATCGCCGCGCTAGGCTGCCTGCAGGACATGGCCGCCGCTATGCGCCACGTGGCCACAGCCGGGGCCCAGCCCGACGCGACGGCTGGCTCGCTCCGCGCGACGTCCGTCACCTCCTCCATCAGCTCTGCCCGCGCACTTCGCCGATTCATCGATGACGCCTCGTCGAGCATGCCCCCCGGGCTGCGGCGGACCCTTCCGCGGCCCTCCGGCGGGGTTGGCGGATCGGCCCTGTCATCGCCGACGCAGGACCTGGAGGCGGCTGACCGCTTGCTCAGCGGCATCATAGCCGCAGTAGCGACCAACCGCGTCGGGGGAGGGGCCCAGGGCGGGTCCGCGGCGGGAGGCGACGGCCCCCGCAGCGCAGCCGACCACCCTCTGCTCGGCGGAGTGGGCATCGGCCTGGCTGGGAGCAGGACAGCCCGGGGGGAGGAGACGTACAGCTCTGTCAAAGACGAGTCGCTGCTGCTTGACGAGGGGTGGGAGGACGGCCACAGCCGGCGGCGGCGCGGCGACGCAGACGCCGAGGCCAGGCTGCAGGCGGCTCGCGCGCGCGGCGACTGCGACCGCAAGAGCAGCGAGGAGGGGGCGTCCACGGCCGCCAGGCGGGACACGGCGGGCGGCTGTGGCAGCGTAGTCAGCGGGTGCGGGGGTGCCGGGGCTGACGGGTGGGCAGCGGGGGGAGCGGCGAGCTCCTGGGCGGCGGGGTCCGCGGCGGGCAGCGTGACGGACGACCGGTACTCCAGGTCCTGCAGCATCAGCGTGCACTCAGGAAACACCACCCAGTCGGCCGACGGCAGGACCGGCCAACAGGCGGGGCCGGCGGCGGGCAGGTCGTCCCAGCCCCAGGCAGGCTTCGGCGGTCGGGGCGGGGCGGGCGAGGCTGCGTACGACGGCGGCAATATGTTCGCTGCGGAGGGCGCGGACCAGCTGCCCCCGCTGGTGATGGAGGAGGGCCTCGGGTCGATGGACATGGATGACCTGCTCAGTGTGGACGGCGACCAGCTGACCGGCGGGGCTTGAGCCGACGCGGCGGGCGTGTGTGTGCACTTGTGTGTCCTTGTGTGCCCGTGCGCGCTAGTGTGTACTTGTGCGCCTGTTCGTGTGTGCGGGGGATGGTGAATGCCCGCCAAGCGCTGCTTGGTCGTGCGAGTCGCCTGCGGTCGGCGCCACCGAGGAGCGCGGCCGTGGACGGCAGGAGCAGGCAGAGGAGGGGGCGGGCAGCGGTTGCGCATCTCTTGTGCCAGCGGCGACACGCACTCACAATCACGAACTGGGTCCGCCATCGCAGACAAGGCCGGCGGGCCCGCGTGCGCTGCGCCTGATCACCAGCCCCTGGTGCGGGGGCGAAGAGGGCGGTGCAGGCAGCGCGAGGCGAGGGTGCGGGGCTCGGCAGGCGAGGGCGCGACGCGAAGAGGCGGGTCTCAGGCGCGGGCCGAGGCGGCGTCGGCGGCGTCAGCAGCGGCCGCAGCCGGCTCGGCAGGGGCGCCCGCGGCCGCGGGCTGCTGCGTCTTGCCTTCGGCAAAGGCGGTGAGCGCCTCAAAGTACTCCACGGCGCCGGCGCGGAGCTTCGCGTCCGAGTCGGAGGCGCTGTCGCCCACCGGGCGGAAGCGGATCTTGGCGACGAAGCGGGTGACGTCGGCGAGCGAGACGAGGCCGACGAAGGTGGAGGAGTCGCGGGACACCACGGGGAGGTGGCGGATCCCTCGCTTGGTCATGGCGCGGCCGCACCGCTCGATCGGCCAGTCGGGGTTCGCGAGCCGGAGCTGCTTGGTCATGACGTCGGACACCATGGTGGAGTGCGCATCCAGCGGGGTGGAGCCGGCAGCGAAGGAGTCGTCAGAAGCAGCGGCCCTGGCAGCCCCGTCAACCGGCGTGGCGGGCGCGACGACGCGCCAGAGGAAGTCCCGGGTGGTGAAGATGCCGGCCATGGCAGCCTCGTCGTCGACCACCACCAGGGCGGCGACGTGGTTGGCGGCCATCTGGCGGGCGGCGCTTGCCGCGGACACGGGGGCGCTCTCCAGGCAGTTGAGGTAGGAGTTGCGCTCCTGCACCCGGGCCACGTGCTTCAGAGCATCGGCTGCGTCCTTGACCGGCTCGCCAAACGCCTGCGTGTCGAGCGCCTTGGCGGAGCGCTGGAGCGCCTCCCACGCCGCCTTGGTGGCCTCTGAGGCAGGCGCGGCGGGGCCCTCAGGCTCGCCCTGCTCGCCCTCCGTGGAGGCCGCGCCGCTCTTGGCCGCGGCAGCGGGGGGCTCGGCGCGCTTGAGAGCAGCCGAGTGCACGCGCAGCAGGTGGCGGAGCATGTCCCGCACGGACACTACCGCCGCAACGTCGGAGAGGAGCACGCTCTCCTGGGAGGACACGCGCTTGCTCGCGTCCGGCGCGCCCTCTGCGGCGTCGCCCTGCGCCGCGCTGCCCGGCTTGAGCACGAGCACGTGGCGCGCGCCTGCCGCCATCAGGTCGTGCATGGCGGCCACAATGGGCGTATCCGCCGGCGCGGTCATGACGCCCGCTTGGAAGATGTCGCCCACGGTCACACCCGCGGGAGGGAATGCCTCGTGGTCGACGTTTGCCTTGTAGCACTTTTCGGTGAACACGCCGACCACCTTGTCGTCGTCCTCATCTGCGATGCAGCAATGAGAGAGAGAGGTAGAGGTAGAGGTAGAGGTAGAGGTAGAGGTAGAGAGAGAGAGAGAGAGAGAGAGAGAGAGAGAGAGAGAGAGAGAGAGAGAGAGAGAGAGAGAGGGGGGGAGGGGCGGGTGACCGGGGGATGCTGCGCGGTCGGGACCGCGGACACGACTGCGCTGCCTGTTCTGCTCGGAAGCAACCCCAAAATCTGCCGGGTTGTGCAACCACGAGAGGCCCGGGCCCAGCGCCCACGAGGGCAACGCAGCGCACAGAGGCAGGCGAGGCCGTGTGGCCTCGTGGTGCCTCGCACGGCGGGGGCTGGAGCCGCGGCCAAGCAGTTCGTCTCACGGTCACCGACGAGGAGCATGCTGATCTCCTGTGCGCGCATCTCCGCAACGGCGTCCGCGACCCGCTCCCCGCGCGTCGTGGTCACGGTGCGCAGCATCTTCGATGCCCCGCTGCTGGCGGCGGCGCGATCCTCCACGAGGCCCGCCAGCGACCTGGCCCACGTCTTGGCAATTGCCTCGGTGCTGGCCATGCGACGGCCGCCCACGAGCGCCCAAGAGGCCGCGCCGGCTGAGCCTGCGAAAGCAGCACGCGCGCGACGCGGGGGGGGGGGGCGCGCTTCCAGTCGATTGCGTGTGCCGCATGCCTCCAGCTGGGGCAGCAGGGAGGGGGGCGCAATCGGCCGAGTGCGAGCCGCCCCAGGCGCTGAACTGGTGCGACGAACAGTGGTGCCAGTGCTCACGAGTCGCCGGCGCGCACTGCGCGCGGCGCGTTGCCCGAGAGCAGACTGCAGCTGCAGCTCGCCTGCGGTTCCAAGGCGGCCACAGAGCGGGGGAGGGGCGGGTCATGGGGCCGCGGCGGCGAGGGAATCTGGGGAACCGAAGCGGCTGCAAGGTCGGAATGGTCTCTCCCCGCCCTCGCGCGAGCGCGCCGCCCGGAGGCGCCTCCCGCCCCGCAGCCGGCTCAGGGCGGAGCGCGCGACCCACCTTGCGGCACGAGCCACCGACGTTCCGCGCATTGTCAGGGACTCGGATGTGCGGCGCGGGGCGCTCCGGGGTTTCTGCGGGCTGACTGCACCCCTTCTCCCGGCAGAGTGGATGCGGCGCAGGGCCGCTCGCCTCCGGCGCGTCACCGCCGTCTCGCCCACCCCTCGCCAGTCGTCCGCCCCTCCCCCCGCCTAGCGACCACCCCTCGCACGGAGGGTGCCATGTGGCCCGCAGTGGCGGCGCTCGGCCTCCTGCTGGCGAGCCCTGTGGCTGCATGGCCGGCAGGGCTCCTTGAGGCGAGGTGGGACGCGTTCAGCGCTCGAGCAGGGGAAGCGGGGCCGTTCGTACATGCCAGCGCTGTTGTGTGTGTCCGCGGGGCGCAGCGGCGCACGGCGCACGGCCTCGTGGTCGCGCAGGCAGCCCTTCCGCCACTCGGCGAGGACGTGGCCCGCGCGCTCGACGCCGCTGCGGCCGCCTTCCGCGAGCTCGCCCCCGGCTTCGCGGGAGATTGGTCCGATGCGCAAGTGTTCCCCGAAGGGGCGCTGACTCGCTCGCTAGCGTTGGCGGCGCCCATGTTTTCGGGTGCGCGGTCTGCCGCCCAGTCGGGCTTTGCCGCCTGCCGTGGGAACGCCACCCACGCCCCCGTGGTGTTCAGCCTGTCGCTGTCAGGTGCCCAGGGGCAAGGCTCGCCCCTCCTTGGCCTGCCGGGGCCGCTCACCCCGGAACGTTCCCAAACCAACAATGGCCGCGGCTGGCAGCAGGTTGGCGCACCCCTGCCGCCAGCGGCCCCGTGCGAGGCCATGCCGCGCGCGTTTGTGCGCCGCGAGACGCGTCTGCCCGGCCTGCACCGCATCCAGCGGATGCGCGTGTTCGTTCCGGGCGCTGCCTGCCTGCTCGGCGCTGCGGCCGGTGCAGCCGGCAGCGACGTGCGCCTCGACGTCGCCGTGACGATGTCGGTGCCGCACACGTCCTACATCGACGTCGACGAGGCGCACGCCCTTTCCCGGGGCAGAGCCGCCTCCCCCTCCTCCTCCGCGCTCCCCGCGGTCAGCCCCGCGCTGGACGCGGACTCGGGCCCCGCCTTTGCCGCGTTCGTGCCCTTCATCGACGTGGAGCGCCCAGCGCAGTCCTCTGCCCGCCACATCGTTGCCTGGGCCCGCCGGCTCCGCCCGGTCAGGGGCGCCAGCTCGGACCCCGCCCCTGCCGCCGCCGCCGCCACTTCACTCCCCGACCCCGACGAGGCCCGCCGAGCGGACGCTTCCGTGCCCCGCCCTGGCGCGGAAGCGGGTGTGGCAGCCGGCCTCGACCCGGGTAGCGCGTGGCTGCTCGTGACAGGCGACCAGCCCGCCGGCAAGCCGGCAGGTGTGGCTGTGGTTCCCGCCGCAACCATCGACGCGGAGTTTCGTGTGCCGCTTCACTTCCGCTACCAGAGGCCCTGCAGGCCTGGGCACGCCGCCGCCAGCGCGGCCGCCGCCCGCGCCCACCGCGCGTGCGGGACCGGGTGGGTCGCGCTCGCCGCACCGCGGGTCTTCGTCCGCGCCGGCGCTGCTGGCAGCTGGACGGAGCTGGCCCTGGACGAGGGCTCAGCCGAGTCCTTCCGGGCGGCAGAGATGGAAGGACCGCAGGCCGAGCGGGCGCTGCCCGATTCCGTGGGTTCGGCGGTGCAGGGCCACGGCGGCTTCGCCACTGTGCCGGATGGCGAGTTTGGGGCCGATGTCTTGCGCGCCGTGCCCGTGGGCCAGACTGACGCGGAGGCTCTGGTGCGGCCGGTGACGGTGTGGGCGGCGTGGCTCGCCGCCGCGGTGGTCGTGGCTGCCATCGGCGTGTCTGTGAGCTAGGCTAGGCTTGGCCGGTGGAGCTGCGCGGGGGCGAGGCCAGCGTCTGGGGGAGGGCCTGTGTGTGTGTGTGGGTGGGGGGGGGGGCTATGGAAGGGACTTTGTCAGAGTCCGTGCGCTGAGCGGGCGCTGAGCGGGCGCCAAGTGTGTGCTCAGTGTGAGCGTGCGGTGGCGCGGCAGAGTGCAAGCAACGGAGCTATATGTCAGCGAAAGGGCCGACCCCGGGGCTCAGCGCGCCACGCCCGCGCGACTGGGCCGTGGTTGCTGCTGGTCGCATAGGCGTCCATAGTCAAGCTGCCCTTGCCCACGAACCACGAGCCACCGCCGCAGCACAGCGGTTGCATCTACAGTTGCAGTTGCCGCCGCGGCTGGCCAAGCCTAGTCTCGCTTGCGGCCGCTGCTGAGCAGGCCGCTCACAGTGTCCTCGAGGCGGCCTTGCCACGCTGCGTGACCAGCCGCCAAGGCGCAGAAGGTCAGCAGCCCGATGGGCCCCAGCATGAGCGTCAAGGGGAGGCTCAGCCACAACGCAGCCTGAGGCAGCTCCAGCCGGCCCGCCAGCTCCGCCTCGAACAGCCCCATGCCCAGGTCGAAAGCTAGATAGTGGACCCAGCAGGCCGCATGCGTGGCTGGGCCGCTGCCTTGCAGGAGCTCGCGGACGCCGCCCAGCGTGGCCAGGCTGGCTTCCGGCATCGGCTCAGTGGTCATCCCCCGGGCGATGAGGAACGCGTACACGCCTGAGCAGCCGACGAGGGTCGCTGCCGTGACGGCTCGCGCCACGGTCGTGCGAGGGGCGACAGCAAGCGCCGCCCAAGCGCCGAGCGCTGCGGGAGGGGCGCGACGGCTCGCCCGGCATTGCGCGGGTCGCGTCCCGCAGCGAGCGACCAGCAAGCAACCCCCGCGCGCCGTCTGCCGCACGCGCAGGCCTCACCGGTGTACTGCGCGACGTCAAACAGGCGGGACTCGGTCGAGGCCATGGCGGCGTGGAGCGGCGAGTGCCTCCCACTCGCGGAGTGGCTCTGCCGGAGGCTGTCAAACTGTTTGCACGGCAGCCCTGCGGCTGCGAGGCAGCCGCCCTAGCGAGGGAGCGGCAGGCACGGGGGCCAATCGCACCTGCGGCCTCGCAGGCGTCCCCTCCCACGCACGCCCCTCCCGCCTCCCCGGGCCGCTGGGCCGCGGGCTTGCAGGCATGGAAGGACCCAAGCGGAACGGAGCAAACAGTGGCGGGCTTAGGGGGCGCCGCAACAGGCGCCCAACGCCCCTCATGACCGTGCCCACGACAGACGCCATCGTGGACGAGTCTCGCACGCAGCGCGATGGCACGCGAGTGATTGGCGAGCAGTCGTCGGACGCCGGAGCCTGGTGGACGGTCCAGTACCACGCGCCGTCTCGAGCAACGTTGGGAGCCCACCCGGCCGCAGCGCCGCGCCCTGCCTCGACCGCCGATGCTCTGTGGCGGAGCGGGTCCAACGCGGACACCCCGCGCACCCGAATGCGGCGGGAGCTCGGCGCGGGGCTGTCGGGCGAGAGTGGCTGCCCCATCGGACACTTGCACCCTGCAGTCGCAGGGGCCACGAGGGCGCAGCACCTGGCTGCCCCGTTCCTTGCGCCCTCGGGGGGGTCGAGCCTCTCCAGCCCAGTGGGCCGCGCGAGCGCCGTTCCGTGGTTCGGCTCGAAGCAGGCCCTGCCGCACGCTCGCAAGCGGCCGCGCTCCGACTCGGACGTCGCGGACCAGACACGGTCCATACGGGCGAACCCCTTCTCGGAGAGGGACGCCCCACTGTTCCGCTACGCGTGCGTCTCCCGTGCGGGCCGGGGTCGCTCCCAGCGCACCCGTGAGGACCAGTACTCGGTGACCGCCAACGTGGCCTTCGGCGCGCCGTCAACCCTCTACTGCGTGTGCGACGGCCACGGCGGGCAGGCGGCCGCGGCCTTCGTGGCGGAGCACCTGTGGCGAGAGCTCACGCTCCGCCTGCCCGAGCCCGCCACTCTCGCGCTGCTAGCAGTGAGCCCCGGGCCAGCGGATTGCGGCGCGTCCGCCGACGACACACAAGCGACAGCGCGTGCCGCCACGGGTCCGGCGGGCCCGGACGGGACGGGAGGGCCATGCCCACCGCACACCGCGGCGTTTCCTCCAGACGCGGCTGCTGCGGCATCGGCGGCCCGGGACACAGCGCTGCCAGGGGCTGACGCTGCCTCCAACCGCTCGCTGGACGGCCGGCCCACAGCCGCTGCCGAACCGGCCGCTCCGCAGCCGGCAGCCGCGCGCTCGCAAGACGGCGGCGGCGCAGGCAGCGGCGGCAGCCCCGTCGCGTCTGCCAGCACCGCGCCGTGGACGTCGCGAAGACGGGCAGCGTCGAAGCGCAAGGCAAACCCGTTTGCGGCCTCTCGCGGCAAGGCCACGTTGCTGGGCGCTGGGACCGGGGACCCTCCCCTCTCCAGCCAGCAGCCGGCCGGTGGACCGTCGTCTGCGCCCTCGCTCGGGCCGTCGGCAGGGCAGTCCGGTGCGGCAGCAGGCGCGGCATGGGCAGCAGCGGCGTTCGCAGCCTCCGTTGGCGGACAAGCTGCGGCGGCCCTCGGCACCAGCCCCGGCGCCAGCGCGGCTCCCGCTGGCCTGGGGCCCGCCTCGCAGTGGGAGTCTCTCCCTGGCAGAGCTGCCCCCTCCCTACCAGCGTCCCCAGCGCTCGCAGCGCCGCCCGGCTGCTCGTCCCGGGGCAACCGCCCAAGCCCCCCCTCCTCGCCTGCCATCCCGGGGCCCAGCGTTGCGGTGGACGAGGCAGAGGCCAACCGGCGTTCTTCACAAGCGCCGTCGTCGGGCCATGATGGCAGAGCCGCGAGCGGCAGAGCGGCAGCCGCCCTCCGCGCGTCCAGCGTGCTGGGAAGGCTGGGGGTTTCGGACGGAAACGCGTCAGCGACTCACGAGGCCGTCGCAACGGCCCTAGCAGCGGCCATTGAAGCGACAGACGCTGCATGGGAGCGCCTGATTCGGCAGGGGGGGGGCTCCCCGGCGGCGAAACGGGCTCGGGCGGCCGGGTCAGCGTCCGCGGCAGAGCTGCCAGGGGCAGGTGGAGATCGCAGGCGTGATCCGGTCGCGGAGGCGCGGAGGCGGGCCGGAAGCGTGTCTCTGGCTGACGCAGCTCGGGAGATGGCCGAGGCTGAGAAGCGGGAGGGGGCTGCGGCGGGTCACGCCGGCGAGGCAAGCGGGGGGGGCGGCGGCGCCGGGGGGGCGGCAGACGGAGCCACCGGAGGAGGCGGAGGCGGTTGCCGGCCCAGTAGTGCCGGCGGAGGCAGTGAGACGCGAATCGACATGGCGGCTCCCTCGCCAGGGGGAGGCGGGGCCAGCGGCCGAGGGTCGGGCAGCTCGTCGTCGTGCGGGACGACTGTGACGGCGGTGCTGCTGCTGCACGGGTGGGCATTCACGGCGTGGCTTGGAGACTCCCTCGCCCTGCTGGTGGACGACAAAGGCGCTTACAGGCCGCTGACCACGCGGCCGCACGTCGCGTCGGCCCCCGCTGAGGCCAGCCGCATCGCTCAGGCAGGCGGCACGGTTACCAGCGGACGTGTCGGCGGCGTGCTGGCTGTCTCTCGGGCCGTGGGCGATCACGGCTTGCGCCCTGCAGGTGTCACGGCTGTGCCCGAGGTGACATGGACGCGGTTGACGCCAGCCGATGACACGATCATCGTTGCAAGCGACGGCCTGTGGGACCACGTTCCGCCGCGACGAGTCGTTGAGATTTCGCAAATGACTAGGCACCTGTCTCCGACAGCGCTCTCGCTTGTGGCCCCGGCCGTGCTGCAGTCGCAAGCAGCCGCGGCAGCTGCTGCCGCTGCGCCAGAAACAGCCGCGCCGGCCAACGCGGCCTCAGCGGCGGCTTGGGCCGAGCCACAGGCGGGACTAGCACCAGCACCAGCACCAGCACCAGCGCCAGCACCAGCACCAGCACCAGCACCAGCACCAGCACCAGCACCGCAGCCTGCGCGTCCTCTGTCGCAAGATGGCCCTCAAGCCGCTCGGCGAACCAAGGATTCGCCCTCGGTGCCTCCAGCAGGCAAGTGCGTCGCCTTCTCCCCTCCTCCTCGCGCCAGCTCCGCGCTCCCGGCTGGTGCCGATCCGGCTCGCCCACCGTCCGGTCGAGCAGACACTGGGACGAAGGCAGAGCCGGCAACGCTGCGCACGTCGGCGTCGTCGGCACTGCCGCCGAGCACCGGCCTCTTGCTCGCGATTCCGACCTTCCCAGCGGGAGATCATCCGCAGCCGTCTGCGTCGTCGCCCGTGTCTGTCCTGGCGCGAACACCCCGAGCCGAGGCGCGCGTGCTTGCAGAGCGACTTGTTGCAGAGGCTGTCCGCGCTGGCTCGTTGGACGACGTGACAGTCCTGCTCGTCGACCTCAGGCTCCCGTCTTCGCATGCAGGGGCGCGTTCAGCCCAGCAAAGTAGGAACTCGGGTAGCATAGGATGGAGCCCGCAGCCTTGAGCTACGTGTGTTTGAGTGCGGTCACGCTTGCACTCCAGCCTCACCAGCAGACAGGCCCCAATTCCGCGCCCCGTGTTCAAGCACGAGCCTGGGGCTGGGCGTGCTTGGAACTGGGTCGCACAGCTGCGTCCCGGGTCTCACGGCGCAACTGGCGTGGGGCGCTGGCTATTTGTCTTGCACGGATGAGCGGCCAGGAGACGCCGTGTCTCGCAGTCCCAAGCTGCAGCTCTGCCCAACGCAATCTGTTTTTTGCCGAGGCCCTTCGCCTTCATGCCAGGCCACCGTTCGGCGCGCCGCGCGGCCGGATGCTGAGCGTCTGCCATCAAGTAGTGCGCGCAGCGGGCTATAGCTTGCTGCTATTCCTGCAGGTAAGACCAGCCAGCTGTGTTCGCGCACGGCCTGGTAGGCTCTCCGCCCCGCGAGCGGTGCAATCGCGCTCCGCTGCTAGCTGCGCACCATGCGCCTTGCACTGGCCCCGCTTGCTCCCGTCGGATCTTTTGTTGCTGTCGATGTCTGTTCTGGGGTGGGGGAAAGGCGCCAGCGAGCGCGCGGCAAGGCCTGCTCTGACCGTATCTGGCTGACACGCTTGACCGCAGTTGGCCGCGGCCGTGACTGCCGCAGCGTTTTGCATCAACGATGCGATAGGACCTTTTGGCTCCCAATCGTTCTTCTGGCCGTACGTGACGAGCACCGCAAACACCAGAACTCTGCTCTTCGAGTACAATGGCGTGTGCCGCAGAGCGTCTGCTTACTCCAGCAGCGAATGCTATCCGTACGATGCGTCTCCTGGCCCGATCGTCGCGGACAATGAGTACCTCAACTGGTATCGCCAACAGCTAGCATCGTTCGACGGCGGTCTTGCCATGGCTGGCACGGTGCTTGCGGCCATGGGATGCCTCATCGTCCCGCTGACACTGCACAGGGCCGTCACGATGGTCTACTGCGGCGGCCCAGAAGCGACCCGCTGGTTCTACAACTGGACGAGCAGGGCCCTGCTTGGTGTAGCCCTCGCACAGCTCCTTGGCACGCTCTTGGTGTTTGCAGCCTTTTTCCGGCTGAGTGAGTTGCTGCGCGCCACACGCGACGGGCCGCTTTGGTTGCCAGCTTTTTTTCGAGAGCCCCGCGACGTTTCTCTTCGCGCTTCTCCTGGATGCGCCCGCAGGGTCTGTCATGGCTTTCGAACACTACCAGTCAGAGGGCCCTGACAAGCATACACCATCGCAAAAGTCGTACCCCCCCTGGTCAATCCCTGGCCACGGGTACAGCGACGATGTCCCTTCCTCGTTTCTCGACTCGCTGAAAAGCAGCTCGGAGCGATGGTTGGCCCCCCTTGCAGTTTTTCCTGCCCTAGCTGGCTGCATCTTGACAGCGCTTCAGGAGTACGTGATTGCGAGGCACAAGCCTCTGGACATGGGCCCTGCGCTCCCTTGCTGCACTCCCGGCGTGTGCATGTCAGGCCGGGCCGCCTCGAGCGGCCTGTGCGGCGACGTCACGTTCGTCGAGTGCAGCTGGCGCCGACGATTCTCTGTGTGCTATGCGACGACACGGCGAACGAGACCTGGGAACACTGACGCTTGCGCTGTGGATACTCTGCGCGTGTTCGCGTTGCCGCCACTGGCAGCAGTCCCCGTAGCGAGCCTGGTGCTTTCCATCATAACAGCATCAAGAACGGAGATGCCCTTTCAGTTTTCGGCTTGGGGCGAGGTGTTTTCTGGGAGCGAACAAGTCGGGTTTGCCACCATCACGTACACGGTGACGGGGAGCGGCGTGTGCCTGACGACAGTCTCCCCGACGCTCGTTGATGCGGGCTACCAGTCCAGCGCGTGCTCAGGACTTGGACAAGGACGATTGGCGCTGACCCAAGGCTTCCAGCAGCTCCCTCAGGGCGAAGACTTCACCACGCTGTCTGTGCCGTACATCGCTTCGCAGCTCCCGATTGCCGCAGCGGCTGCACCTGCTGCTCTGGTCATGAACACGATCGTCGTCCTGTGCATGACATCGTTTCTGGTGTGCAACTTGCGTCACGGACGAGCCGCAAAGGCGTTCGCGGTGTGGGGAAGAGTGGTGGCAATTCTCCTGGGCCTGGCATGCGTAGGCAGCCTGATCGCCAATGTTGCAGGTTACGACGCCAAGCAGTCGATGTGCCGAGGATACTTTGAGGCGGCCGGCGCAACTGCTGAGCTCCGGTGGTGCTGGGTCGGCGAGTTGGGATGGGATTCGGGCTCCTTTGACCCCATCACGCTGCCTCAGCTGCTGCGAAAGCTCATCAACCCCATCTCCTTGCCCTACACATTCGTTCCCGAGTTTGCATCGGTCCAGTCGAATATTCCGCTCATCTTCAACGACGAGTGCCTGGTCGTCTCTGCCATCCAGTTGGTGCTGTTCGTGCCAGTGGCGGTCGTTGCTTTCCTCGCAACGTTGGAGGGCTCGGCCGACGGAGAAGGCGCCAGAGCCGACGCAGCTCTGACACCGAGCGACCAGGGCGCGGGGGCAGAGTCCGGGCCAGCTGCAGCTGGCAGCTGCCGCACCGATGGCCACGACTCAGCTCCTTCAGCTGCTGAGGACCAGGGACGGCGTCTTCGAGTGGCAAGCGCCATCCGGGGCGCACCTGCCAGCCAATTCACCGGCGCCCGAGGCGATGCTGACCCGCTGGCGCTCTCCAAGCTTCCCCCAGCCGCCGATGCTGAGCCGCTTGCGCCGCCAAGCCACGACAGGGCGGTCGTGCGTAACCCTCTGCAGCGAGCGGTCGCAAGCGGCGCCCAAGGCAGCAGCAGGGCCTCGGCTCACGCGTCCTCGGCCGCTCAGCGAGCGACTTGCTCGGCCTCGTATGCTGATGACGGCGACGCCGACATCCAGGCTGCGCACCCGAGTCCAGAGGCTCATGCGGCACCGGACCGTGGCCCTGCTGCGCCCACTCCGCCTGCTGGGGTCGCTTGGGGCAGCTACGGTGGCTTGCATCTGTAGCTTGCATCGAAGCGACGGAGCGCGTGCGGAATTGCGTGTGAGCGCGTGGGCGCTGGCGGCAAGCGAAGCTTGCCCCCCCCCCCCCCTGTCCAGAGAGCCCAGCGCGCGAGCCTGCAACGAGCGTCCATGTCGCAGGTCAACCAACTGAAGAGCCAGGCGGCATGGCTGCTGCCCTCGACCCTGGGAGCCTTCACACGTTCATTCTGCCACACACAAACGAGACTAGGAGCGGTAAGCCGCAATAGAGCTCTGTCGCGGCCTTGGCTGGAATAGCAGGCGACCGGTTGCTGCGGAGCGCCCGGGCAGCGGCAAGACTGGCTCCGCCGGCCGCGTGGACCCCACGGCTGCCACCTAGGTTCTGTAAAATGGGAAGCGCCCCCGCCTCCGTGAAACGAGGGTACCTGCCTTCCTGAGGGAAGCATGTGAGTGCATCCCTGCCCGTCGCTGCGCGGCGGATAACCAACCGTCGAAGCCGTCCGACGGCTGGGGCCGCAGGCCGCCAGCCGACGCCAGCATCGAAGCGCGGCTGATCCCATCCATAGAGTCACCTTTCCGGGCATAGGGCGGCCGCGAGCAGCTGCTCGCCCAGCAGGCCGCAGGCCGAGATGGTCAGAGCGCGACGGAAGCCGGTACGCGATGGGACCTGGAGCGCCGAGCCGGAGGCCGACCGTCCGTGGCATCGCGCCCCACGTGTCTTGGAGCTTTGGCGCACACCGCGCTTCTTAGACCGCAAGGCGCGGTTCGGGAAGATTGGCTGCGTTGATGGACGCAGGGTCGGCCATCGCCTGGAACGCAACGGCAGTGCCTTCCATGGACGAGATTGGCGTGCCGCAGTCGCACGTGACCAGAGGGCTCGACGCGGACTTGCTCTTGCACCGGCACGGCATGAGGCGTCGCGGGTTGTGCGCGCACTTCATCCGCCAGCGCCGGGGCTCGTCGTAGATGCGCCCGGTGCACCTGTAGTCGTCCAGAAAGCCCATGTGGTACATGCGCTGCTCCTCGCTCGCGCCAGCCTCCGATAGGCGCTGCTGCTGGAACTGCTGCACAACCGTCATCCCTGCTTGCGCGCCCAGGGTGGAGCGGAACGACGGGCCCCAAGCGGCGGCGTCGCTGGCCGGCGACATCGTCTGCTGTCCGGCGCTCTGGCTCAGGCCTTGGGCGGCCGCTCCAGCCGAGGCGGCCGCCAAGTATGCACACGCGGCGGCAAGCCACAGGCGGCCGCTCTGAGGGGGCATGCCGGCTCCCGAGGGTGCGCGTCAGTCGCTGCGGCGGCGCCTGGCTCGGGGCGGCAGCTCTGCCGTTGCGACCGGGAGACGGCGACTCCGCGGAAACACACCTGCGCCCGCATCTGGCGTCGGCAGGCGTGCAGCTCTCCCTCCCCGGCCGCGTCGTCCCCGCTCCTGTCTGGCAGTGGCCCGCCGGCATGTCGTCGTGGCGCTGGTCTGCGACCAGGTGGGCGCTCGCCGCGGCGGGCGCTGTCACCGTTGGCGTGGTCGGCGTGGGGATGGTTCGGGCGCTGTCGTCGGCCTCGAGCCGGGGCGAGCGGGCCGCGGCTGCCTCCCGCGCGGAGAGGCTTCTCAATGCATGCAGAGAAGGCCGCCTGGAGGACGTGGTTGCGATCTTGGAGGAGGGCGCGGCGGCCGACGACGAGTTCGAGGCCGCGGGCACCGGGCTGATGCACGCCGCGGAGCGCGGCCATGCTGGCGTGTGCCGGCGGCTGCTCGAGTCCGGGGCGGACCCGTGCCGGCTGCACAGCGTCACCGGGATGAGCAGCATCCACTTCGCGGCCGCCAACGGGCGGGACGAGGTCCTTCAGCTGCTGCTTTCGGCAGCACCGTCGCCGGACGTGCGTGCCGTGGACGGCAGCACGCCGCTGCACCTGGCGGCCCTGTCCGGCCGCATAGGCGCGCTCCGACGCCTCCTCTCCAAGGGCGCAGCAGCCAGCGCGCGGCGCGCTGACGGCGCCACCCCGCTGCACCTGGCCGCGCACTCCAACCAGGGCCCCGCCATCGCGGTGCTCTGCGAGTGCGGTGCTGTGGTGGACGCGGGCATGCCCGGGACGAGCGTGACTCCACTGATGGCCGCAGCCCGCGGGGACCACCTCCGAGCGGTTTCGCAGCTCCTGTCCCACGGCGCGGACCCCAACGCCCGGTGCGCAGCTGAGAGCGGTGGTCGCACCGCCCTCATCATCGCAGCCCAGCACGGCGCCGCCTCCGTCGTGCCGGCGCTCCTGCAGGCCGGGGCCGAGCCCGACGCCTTCGCCTCGGACGGCCTCCGCTCCGCCCTGTTCGCAGCGGCGCGGCGCGGCCACCTGGACGCCGTCAGGCAGCTTGTGCGGGGCGGCGCCGCGGTGGACGCGCGAAACGCCCGGGGCTCCACACCGCTCATGCTCTGCTGCGTGGACGGGCTGCGGGAGGCCGCGAGAGAGCTCGTCGTCCTCGGGGCGGACGTCAACGCGGCAGAGCCGCTGACCGGTTTCACGCCCATTATGTATGCAGCAGCACTGGGGCACGCGGAGCTGTGCGCGGACCTGGTGGCGTACAGGGCAGACGTCAACGCCCACCAGACGGCTCGCAGCGGCGCCGACGACGAGCAGGAGCACGAACACGACCACGTTGGGGCTGGCGCGGGGAGGGGCGCGGGGGCTGGCGCAGGGGCAGGCGCGGGGAGGGGCGCGGGGGGGGGGCGCAGCAGGGAGGGCAGCAGCGGGAGCGCGAGCGCCGCGGAGGGCGCTGTGATGGCTGGCGCCCCTGACGACGCGGCGGAGGACGCCAGGGCGGGGCAGCCGCTGAGGGGCCGGCGGCCGGACCTGGCGGCCGCGGCTGCGGGCGCGGGGCCTGCTCTGCTGCCAGCTGACCTGGACTTGGTGGGCGGGGCCGCCGCGGCGAGCGGCGCTGTGATGCTGGGCACGGGCCGCACGCCGCTGATGTGGGCGGCCGCTCGGGGTCACGAGCGGGTCGTCAAGGTGCTGCTCGAAGTCGGCGGCGCGGACGTCAACGGGATGGACGCTGGTGGCCGCACAGCCCTGGACCTTGCGAGGGCGCGACTGCGCCGGGAAGAGGCGGAGGAGGCCAAGGCCACAGGCACGGGCAAGGGTGTCGTCGTCGTCGTCGGCGACGGCGACGGCGACGGCGCCGGCGCTGGCGGTGGCCAGGCTGCCACCCTGCCCCGGCCCCCCTCCGCCATCCTCCTCCCGAGGGAGGTGGGCGGCCGGCGGCGCGGCGGCGGGGGAGCCTGGC
Source organism: Cafeteria roenbergensis (assembly GCA_008330645.1). Taxonomy (NCBI): domain Eukaryota; class Bigyra; order Bicosoecida; family Cafeteriaceae; genus Cafeteria; species Cafeteria roenbergensis. The sequence goes on from VLTN01000061.1 coordinate 27,159, forward strand.
GGGGCACGGAGCCCAGGGCGGCCGCGTCCCCGGCGTCATCCTCCAGCGGGTCCCCGCTCGGAGCGGCGGACGAGGAGGCAGGCACTCCCAACCCGGCTGCCGTGCCGGCCGCGGCCCTGCGCGCATTGGCCGGACGGAGCGCGTCGTTTTCGCGGGCGAGGGCGGCCCAGGGGTCCCCTTCGAACTCGCAGCTCGGGTCTATGAGCCAGTGGCCGTCCACCGCCACGCTGGCGACGTCAGACCCGCAGGCGAACCCCGCCTCGCCGCTCCGGCGAGCCGACGTCGCCACTCCCATCGCTGGAGGGGGGGCCGCCGTCGCCACCACCCGCGGAAAGGCCAGTGTGTGGGCGCGCATCGCCGCCCTGCTGAGCGCGAGAGGGGGCATCTCCGGCTCGGACCTGGCAGACATCCTCCCCCCCGCGCCGCAGTGACCCCTCTTCCGCTCCGGCCTCCACCGCAGCGCTTTTTGCTTGGTTCCACCGCGAGCACACCTGGTGAGCGTTGGAGCGAACCGCTTGACCCGGCGAATCCGCGCAGAGGGTTGTCTTTGTTAACGTGTGCTAAACGCGCGCGCGCGGCGCGATGCGTTCGAATGCGAAGCCGGGAATTCCGCTCGGCCACGAGCGCGCGCCATTGCTGCAGCGTGCGTCCCGGTCCGGCCGGGCGACGGCCCCCGGGCCTGCGAGCTTCCCAGCACCCCGTCACGCCAACGCAAGCCGGCGGCCTTGCAAACAGCGCAGCGAGGGTGAGCGGCCTTGAGGCGGGGCTGGCGCAGCGCCCGGGCGCGAAGCTCCCAAGCAGGACCCCCCTCCCCGCGAGCCGGCTACTCGGCACCGCCCCTTTTCCCACAGGAGCGCGGCGGACTCCTCGGCTACCCGTTGCACGCCCACGCGCGCGCGCCCGGTCGGGGGCGGCGCGGTGCGGCGCCGGCGGCAGAGCAGGCCTGCAAGCCGACAGCCAATGCACGTCCGTCGCTGACCACCGCCCAGTTGCACATCCGAACTGTTTGCGGAACAGGCTCCCGCGAGCCCCGCCCGCGCCCTCGCGCCTGCACTGGTGGACGGCCCCGGGTCCGGCCCGCAGAGCGACGGACTGCCCGCAAGCCAGTCCCTGCCGAGCCGCCCGTGCGCACCTGCCCTCCGAGGCAAGCCAGGTCCCATGGCTGCCGCTTCAACCTCCACCGGGGGGTTCCCCTCGTACCGGGCGGACGACGAGAAGTTTGTCAAGGGGAGGGTTGCGGTGTTTCGCACGGGCGTCATCATGAAGGACGCGCCCAAGGCCTTTTCCGTAGACCCGACGACGTTGGAACTCCATGACGTTGTGGGACGCGGCGCAAGCTCCGTGGTCCGGCGCGCGATTCACAAGCCCTCGTCCACGCCCCTGGCACTCAAGATTTTCAACATCAACGACAAGGACAAGCGGTCGCAGCTCATCAGCGAGATCGAGGCCCTGTACGACGCTGACTGCGAGTGGTGAGACGATGAAGGTTCCTGTGCTGCGTCTCCAGTTGCCATGGCACGCGCCTCCGCGAGCTGCTTCGGCGGGCAAGGCCCGCCCGCCGGCGCCGCGCTCGCCGCGCTCCAGCGGGCGCCCGGCGGACCCCTGCGCGCTGCGACCCCCTCTCGCGCGTCGGCCCTGAGCTGGCTCGCGCCGTGCCGCGCTTCCTGCAGCCTGGTTCGCTTTTACGGCGCATTCTACAACTCCGACCGCACGATTGCCGTGGCACTGGAGTACATGAGCGGGGGCAGCCTCGCGCACGTCGTCAAGAAGATGGGCCCCATCCCCGAGCACGTTCTCGCGGGGGTCGCGTACCAGGCGCTGTGGGGGCTCGCCTACCTCAAGCACGAAAAGCGCTTGCACCGCGTGAGACCCAGCGCGGGGCTCGCTTCGCCGGCCTTCCCCCCCTGGTCTGGCCTCCCTTCCCGCGCTCGCTGCGCTGAGAGGCATCGGGCGCGCTGAACCCAGCGCGCTTGCTTTTCGCCGGGTCCCTCGGAGCAGGCACGTTCCGCGGCCGCAGACTCAGCTGATTGCGTCGGGCATTCGAGCGCACCGACAGCAGCTGTTGCCGCCATGCCCCCGCCCCAGCTGCAATTGCCCCGCTCGCCGGCCCGCTGCTACCGCAGGATCTCAAACTGTCGAACATCCTCATCAGCATGGACGGGGCGGTCAAGCTGACCGACTTTGGCATGAGCAAGGAGCTCGCTGACTCGCTCGCCCTGGCCAAGACTTTCCGCGGCACCTCCACGCACATGGCCCCCGAGCGCATCCGCCACGCGTCCTACTCGTTCCCGGCCGACATCTGGAGCCTGGGCGTGTGCCTGCTCGAGTGCGCGACGGGAAAGAACCCCTACGGCGGCCACGACGCATACATCGCGACGTGCGACGCCATCCTGTCGCAGGAGACGCCGCGGGCGCTGGGCGCGACGGGGGCAGCGGGGGTGCCCCTGTCCGCGGAGCTGGACGCGCTGGTGGGGCACTGTCTGCACAAGGACCCCGACCGGCGAGTGCCCGCCGACATCCTCATCGCCGCGCCCTGGCTCGCCCGCCACGGCGTCACGTCCCTCTCAGCGGCGAGGGAGCGGGTGCGGGTGTGGATTGACCTCCTGGCAAGCAGGGGGCCGGCTGCGGCCAATGCGCATGCCCACGCGGCGGCCGCAGCAATGGCGTCCGGAGCTCCGGCGCCAGGGCTGCCCGACGGGGCGGCTGCCACGTCTGCTGCGGCGCCGGGCGGCGACAGCCATCCGCCGGCGGGCCGCAGCGCCGGCCTGAGCGGCGGCGCAGGGCGACCCTCCACCGGCATCTTGTCGGTCAGCACGAGCTCTGCCGCTGCCGCCGCGGCGCCCGGGTCGTCGACGCCAGCTGTGTCAGCGCAGGGCGCACCAGGGAGGCCTACAGAGGCCGATTCTATGCCGTGGGCGTGACTTGGCCGACCCGCGTGTCCCACTGTTGACGACTGCCCTCTCGACGGCGCTCAGACCGCCCTTTGGCGGCTTTTGTTCTGCCACTTAGCTTTGGACTTTGCGAAGGCTCATGCCAGGCCGCTCTGAGCGCCCCAACGCTTTGTTACCAGGCCCACGCCAACGCGCGTGGAGCCGAGAGCGTCGTTGCTGTGATTCCTAGCCTCGAGCAAGCGACTGCGTTTGGTCGTGCGGGCTCCTATTCCGCCGCCGCCGCCCGTGAGTGAATAGACGCCTCGTGTATTTTTGCAGTGCTTCCGGTCAAAGGTGCAAAGCCGCCGCTTCCGCCTCCGCGGCGCGTCCGCGCGCTGCTCGAACTCGCTCGCGGGCGTGGCAGAGCCAGAGCGGCCAAGGGAAGCCGCCCACGCGATGCGCCCCGCACCCGCTCGAAGCCATGGCCGCAGAGGCCTTTGCCGGGGATGAGTTCCTGATCCCGGGGCACGAGAGCGACTTGGAGATTCCCGCCGCAGGGCGCGTTCGCGTGGAGAGCGCCATGGATGTGGAGGGCATGTCTGCCCAGGAGCAGGTCCATTGCCTCGACGGTGAGCCAACGGGCGGCAATCGCAGCGCAGCCGCTCGAGGCACGGTGCTTCCCCGCCCCTCGGCGCCCCTCCCGGGTTGGAGGCATGCGCCCGGACAGCGCGCTGCCACTGCCCTTTCCCCCGCGGCGCCGCTGTTGCGAACTCGCAGAGGCTGCGGCGGCACTTGCTCGAGACCCGACAGCCCTGCTCGACGCCGAGGTGCTCACCCCCGTGTACAGCCTCATCAAGTGAGCCAGCGGTCCACCAGTGCATGAATGCTATCTGGCCCCAACAGCCCACGCCGCGCTTGCTGGTACGGGGCGCGCGAGGGCGCTGGTTGCCCACACGGAGCGTCGGTCTCGGCAGTTGCACTGCTTTCGCGTCCACAAGACTTGGCCTTCCCCCGCTCCGTGCAACGGTGCAGCCCTCCTCGCCTTAACCCCCCCCCCCCTCCCTTGTTCCTTCCCCTCCCCGCTCGTCCGCCCCAGGTACTGGGCGTGCGCGGACTCGTCTGCCCGCGTGCGGGTGGCGCGCTGTCTGTCAGATGCCGCGCACTCTCTCGCCGTCGGCGTTGGCCACTCGCCCGAACCCGAGGGTGGCGCGGCCCGCGTGCGCAGCGCTGTGCGGATGATCGCATTCCTTTCCACTGCAGTCATCAAGGTTGGGGAGCGGGATGCGGCGGAGTCCGGCGCGCAGGCACCGAAGCGGGGGCGCCGCAAGGCCAAGAGCAAGCCCGCCACAGACGAGGCGGCGCCGGCGGAGTCTGCGGCGGAGCAGTGGGCTGCCGCACGTCCGGCCTTGGCCCAGGGCATGACCGCCCTTGTGGAGGCAGGAGTCCAGCGAGTGTGGCCGGGAAGCCTCCCGGAGCAGGACCTGATGGAGCTCCTCACGCGCGCCGTCACGGAGCTCGCGGAAGGTGCCCACGCATCTAGGCACGCCCCGTCCCGCTCCGCGGCTGCCGGACTCCTTGGTGCAGCGTCTGACTCCATCCGCGGTTTCGCGACTCAGGCTGCGGTGGCGCTCGTGGCGTCGGTCAAAGCGAGCGAACATGCCGCCACGGTGGTGGCGGAGGCGGCCAAGCGCAGCGACGCCTTTGCTCGCGCCTTCCTCGCCGAGTCGGCGCGCGTCAGCGCGGCCGCGGTCAAGGAGTCCGACGCAGCCCGCCACGTGGGGGCAGCCATTGCCGAAGTGGCCAAGGCCCGGCCTGAGGCAGCGCTTGGCTGCCTGAGCGACTCTCTCGCGCACCTCGACGCCCCCTCGTACCCGCTGAGGTCGGCTGCTGTCGCGGCCTGCGCGGCATGCCTGTCGAGCTGCTTCAGCGCCGAGGCGATGGCTGCCGCCGCTGCCGCCGGAGACGCGCAAGACCCAAGCTCGGACGAGGAGGCGGACAGCGACGACGAGCTCGACGAGGAGGCGGAGGAGGACGAGGACGAAGACGAGGACGAGGACGAAGACGAAGACGAGGATAGCGAAGGCGGCGATGGCGACGAGGGAGCTGGTGGCAAGGCGGGCAGGGGCGCCAAGGCCGGCCGCAGGAAGCAGCTCCAGGCAGCCGGGGGGAAGAAGAAGCGCGGCACCGCCACATCCCCGCGCAGCGGCACGTCATCGCCGGCGGGGTCACACGCCTCCCCGGAGCAGCGCGCTGAGCTGCGCCTGCGGGCTCGCGAGGCCATTGTCGAGGCGCTGGTTGAGCGGTGCAGGGATGCCAACGCTTTCACAAGGGCGGCCGCCACGCGGGCAGTGGGCGCCGCCATGCCTATCCCGGGCGCCCTTCCGCTGGCCCTCCTGCAGCCTGCCACGGCCGCGCTCGTGGCCAGGCTGGGGGACAGGTCAGCGGTGGTGCGCCGTGCGGCCGCGGCAGGGCTCTCCAGCGCCCTGGAGCACAACCCCTTCGGCGCGGTGCTCGACGGCGCGACCTTCCAGGCGGGCGCAGCGGAGGCGACCCAGTGGTTGCGTGAGCACGGCTCTTCCGAGGTGAAGGCTCGCTTGAACATCGAGGACGGCGGCGCAGCGGAGGGCGAGGCGGAGACGGGCGGCGCAGGCGGGGCACCCGCCCCCGCTGGCGCGGCTCCCAAAGACGATGCGGCGGGCGCCTCTGCTGCTGCCGGCAGCGAGGCCCCCGCGGCGGAGCAGGCCACCAAGGCCCGCTTCTTGGCCTACTGCAGGGCGGCAGCGGCCTTTTGCGCGTCGCTCGCCGGCAGCGTGCCCAGCGCCTCGGCCCTGCTCGGGTCGTCGACGTCCGGCGACGTGGTGGAGGCCGTTCGCCTGCTGCTGCGCCTGCGCGCGTTTGCGGTGCCGGGCTCCGAGGAGGCTTCCCGCAGGCTGCTTTCGCTGGTGTGGAGCGAGGATCTGGCAGTGAGGCAGGCGGCCGTCGACGCGTTCACGGAGCTCTACCTGGAGGGAGCGGCGGACGCCGACGCGGACGACGAGGCCGCCGCAGCGGAGGCCGCCGCTGCCGCCGACGGAGAGGAGCAGCTGACGGCGCAGCAGATGGCGGAGCGCCGGGCTGCCTCGTCCCTCGTCGCGCTGTGCCGCCGTTGCGACGTGGCCACTGCCGCCTGCGTCCGCGAGATCCTCCGCCACGTGGTTCAGGCCGGGAACATGCCCCCCGGGGTGGTGCGCCGCCTCTGGGAGCTGACCATGAAGGGTGTGAGGGCGCAGCTCCTCGCCGCAGACGCGCCGCAGCTCTCGCTCACGCCCTCTGCCCTCGCCGCAGCAACCGCCGCGGCGCGCTCGGGGGCCGGGGGGGGGGCCTCCCCTGCCTCCGCCGCCGCCCTCAAGCGGGAGCGGTCGGCCGCCAAGGCCGCCTCGCGTCTGTCGCGCACCATGCCCTCGGCTCGCGGTGCGATGGCCGTGCTGGCAATGCTCTCCGAGGCCGCCGCGGAGGTCGCCGACAGCGCGGACGCCCTCTCCCGCCTCGCAACGGTCCTGGCCGCGCCGCGGCTCACGTCAGCATCTGAGGAAGGGGACTCCTCCCCCGGCTCCGCCGCCGGCGGCCACGCAGGCCAGCGGACGGCGGGGATGCGCCTCGCAGCGAACCTCGCCCGCTCCCGGCCCCGCGGCGACTACCGGCTCGCCCGGCACGCGTGCGAGGCGCTCTGTGTCTTCCGCGCGGCCGACTGGGCCAAGCCGGGCATGGCGGCGGCGGCAGCCTCTGCTCTGCCTAGGTCCCGCCGGGGCGGGCGCAGGCTCTTTGTGGCCGGCCGTCCCGGGTCTCGGGGCCACGCGGAGGCCCAGGCTGCCAGGGCCCGCGCCGCCGCTGCAGCCACGCAGCACGTGTGCGCGATGATTCGGGGCGACTGGGACGGGGGCGACGTCCACTCCAGACACTACTTCGCGGCGGCGCGGCAGGGCGTGCGGGCGGTGTTCGCGCTGGCCTCCAGGCCGGAAGCTGTCTGCAGCGCGCTGCTTCGCGAGATGGCCGCCGTCACCCTGGGCGGCACCAGCCGCGGCCGGCGCGACCCCGCCCTGGCAGCGGCGGATGGGACGCCCGTGTCAACGGCGTCGGCAGCGCAAACGCCTCCGGCTCGCAGCGGCTCTGCGTCGGGCTCTGCCGCTCCGCAGCCGCTCGCCGCAGTGTCGCCTGCTCGGCTGGCGCGGCTGCTGTTCGTGGCCGGGGAGGTGGCGGTTGCCACGCTGGTACATGCCGAGGAGCTGGCCAGCGCCCTGAAGCGCTGCCGCGCTCTTGTGAGCGACGCGAGCGAGCGTGGCGCCGCTGCGGCAGCCCCGGCTGGCGCTTCGGCTGCTGCCGGCGGCGCCTCGAGGCGCGGCGGCGGCAAGGCCAGCAAGGCGGCCAAGGAGGCGGCCAAGGAGGCGGCCAAGGCGGAGGAGGCGCTGCAGACCAAGGTCCGGGAGGACCTGGAGGCGCAGCTCGGGTGCGTGGGGGGCGAGGGCGACCCGACGCGGGACCCCGACGAGGTGGTCGCCACCATCGCCGCCACAGGCATCGCGACGAGGGGCCTCGTCGGCGCCATCGGGGCGGTGGCGGTGAGGGTGGTCGCGCAGGCCGCGGGGCTCATCCTGCCGGGGGCTGCCGCGGCCTCTGCCGCCGCTCCTTCGGCGGCTGCTGGCTCCCCGCCGCAGGCCCCTCGCGCCCCGCAGTCCTCCTCGCCGGGAAGCGCGTCCGTTGCGTCTTCTGCGACTGCTCCCGTGTCGGTTGCGGGCTCTGCCGGCCGGGCCATGGACCCCGCAGTGGTTCGCAGCGCCGTGGCGTGCACCGCGCGCCTCATGGCCATCTCGGCCCCCTTTTGCGAGGCCCACTTGCCCCTCCTCTTCTCCTTCCTGGAGCGCACTCGCTCCGCCGACCTTCGGGCCTCCGTGGCGGTGGCGCTGGGCGACCTCTCGTCGAGGCACCCGAACCTCATCGAGCCCTGGACCGACCGCATCTACCGCGGCCTGCGCGACGAGGACGACGCCGTCCGCCGCACCACCCTCATGGTGCTCACGCACCTCATCCTCAACGACATGGTCAAGGTCCGCGGCCAGATCGGGGAGGTGGCATGCTGCCTCGAGGACCCCGTCCCTGCCATTCGCGACCTTGCCCGCACCTTCTTCACGGAGCTGGCCAAGCGCCACTCCTCCCCCGTCTACAACCTCATGCCCGACATCCTCTCCACGGTCGCGACGCACCCCCAGGTCTCGCCCTCCTCCTTCCGCGCCATCATGCGCTTCCTCCTCGCCTTCATCGCCAAGGACAAGCACGTCGAGGCCCTCACAGAGAAGCTCGCCCACCGCCTCGCGTCCACCTCGGACCCTGCGCTCTGGAAGGGCTTTGCGTACTGCATCGCGCAGCTGCCCCACTCGGCCAAGAGCGTCGCGCGCATCGGCGAGGCCATCCCTGCCATGCAGGCCTCGCTGGGCGATGCCTCCGTGTTCAAGCACATTACGGCAGCCATTGCCAAGGCGCCCAAGCCCACGACGCCCGAGCAGCGCCAGCGCGCCGAAGAGATTGCTGCCAAGCTGGCCAAGGCGCACTCCGAGCAGGCAGAGGCCGACGGCCTCGCCGCCGGCGCCGCGCGCACCACCGCCCGGCGGGCAGCCCGGCCTGCCAAGGGCGCTGCGCTCAAGGACTCGACCCGTGCAGCGCGCCCTCCCCGGCCGTCCCGGAAGCGCGCGGTGGCGGACGACGAGAGCGACGACGAGGGTGCTGCCTCCGCGCAAGAGAGCATCTAAGCGGTCCTGAGTTCGTGCGTCGCGACTGTTGCGTGTGCATGATCCGGGTGTTCACCGCTGTGGCTCGGTTGCGTGATGCATGACTCGTTCCATTTTGCAACGCGCGTGTTTGGCGGTCGTGCCTCAATGCCAATCAGAGAGGCTCTCGAAACAGGGGGCGGGTGTCTCTTCACGGGGACGCGTCAGAATCCTTGCGGCGCCGCCGTCGGCGTCGCCTCCTCCTCTCCTCGACCACCTCCGTCGTGACTTCCACGTTCTCGCCGTCTTCTCCCTTTCGCACAAGACGGTGAACCGTGTGCTTTCTGTACACCAAGTCGTGCCGCATTCGCCTGCTATCGGTGCTGGCGTCGTCCCCAGCCGTCGATGGGCTGCTCGACCTGGAGCCCCGGGGGAACGCTGGCCTGCCCGGCCGGACTGCTGCTGGCGACTCTGCGGCACGGGGGTCATTTGACCCGGCTCCGTCCTCCTGCAGGCTCGGGGCGGCCCTTGGCATCGCGTCTGCGCCAGCACTTTGGGTTCGCCGGAGCCTCGCACCTGCAGCCCGGAAGGCATTTCTGCGTCCGCCGCCGGCAGCCCAGAGGTGGTGTTGCTCCCCCGACGCCCGCCTCGCAGGATCGAGCCATGGCGGTGAGTGTCGTGGGCGCTCGCTTTCTGCGGATACAGCTTTGCTGCGGCCGCGGACGCGGGCCTCCCGTGTCGCGTCCACCAGGGACAGCGCCGTCGCCGGCGCTCCCAGCGCTGTTTCGGTTTCCTCCTCCGGGGCCTGCGGGTCGCCGGGGTCGATGATCCGGCCTGCTGAGCATGGCGCGCTGGCTACAGACTGGTGGAGCTTGACGCTGTCGTCTGGCGGTCTGCCGGTGGGCTCAGGCGTCGTCCCTTCCGAGTCCGCGCCTTCGCGGGACTGCCGCGAAACGCCGACGCTCGACTCGACGCCGCTGTTTGGGACCGCGCGACTTCCTCCACTCTCGTGCCAAGACGATTGCCGATCGCCTGCCGCACCATGCTCGTCGTCGTCCTCGCCCTCTTCGTCGCTTCCGGCTGAAATCGTGGGAGGCCGCTCGAATCCCCGCGGGCGGGCGGCAACTCCTGGGGTGCCTCGCAGGGGACTCAGGCCCCCCGCGGGGTGTTGCAGCGCAGAAATGTCGCCTTCCCTTCGGTCAGACGCCCTGCTGCTAGGCTGCGGGGACTCCATTCGGGCGACGCTTCGAGCTTGCACAAGCTCGCTCAGCTTCAGGACCGAAACCTCCCTGTTCAGCCAGTGTCCGTCGGAAACTGCGGTCTTGGTGGCTTTGATGGCGGCGGAGGCGTCCATCTCGAACCACGAGCGCCACCTGCGAGTCAGTTCGATCTTCACGGCGTCTCGCATCTGCTGTTCGCGCTTGCGCACCTTGGCCCAAATTCGCTTCCTGGCATCCCTGGCAAGATCGGCGGCAGCTGCAGCCAAGACCTTCTTGTCGGTGAGGTCGCAGTGTGCGAAGCTCTTGGCTCGCAGGATCGCCGCGTCTTCGACGTTGGTCTCCACGATGATGCTGCGGCGGGCGGCCCGCGCTTCGGCGATGGCTTCCGCGAGTGTCTGCGCTTCACCGTCGTCTGGCAGCGCGGCCATGGCCCATTCGCCCGGGGTCAGCGCGGGATCGTAGACGGTTGGCGTCACGCCTTTGCCGGCGGCACTTCCGCGATGCCTGGGCTTCAGTCGTGGGACTTGGAACGCGCCGTCGTCGCCCCCGGCTTTGGATCCTTCATCGCCATTGCTGGTGGTTGCCACATCCATCGAGCGCATGTCGACCCCTTTGGGGGCTCCCGCAGCGGCAGCGGGAGTCTCTTCCGGCTCCATTGACAGCGCGTGGTTGCCGTCGGCCAAGGACACAACCCTGGCGTCTGAAAGTGTGTCACTGTTGGCCTTGCTGGCATGGCTTCGCGCGGTGCCCTGAGCCACGCTGCCCAGCTGGCACGCCGGGTTCGCAGGCGGCAAGTGCGGGTTTCGGAATCGCGGAAGCGCATCGCCTGTCCCGCCTGGCATAGCAGTCACCGACTGGTTATGCAGGCCGGCAACGACGTCGCCGCTGAGCTCTTTCCGAAGCGCTGCTCGTCGGCGAGTAAAGCGGTACAGGTCCGAAAAGTTGGCTGCAAAGATGGAAATTGGAAACGCCAGGATGACAACGCCACTGAAGGCAACGACGACCCCCAGAGTCTTTCCCAGTCCACTGGAGGGCACAGTGTCGCCGTACCCGACCGTTGCGACTGTGATCATGCTCCACCAGAGCCCGTCAATGATGCTCTGAAACTCGGATGGCCGTCCGTTCGCTTTCAGATACAACATTTGCTCCTGGCTCCACTCGCCTCGCTCGATGTAGTAGATTCCAGACGCGAACAACAGATTTCCCAGCAAAGCCAGAAACAGCGCCATCAGGAGCGGGGTCGTAGACATGCTGAGCGCGTTGGTAATCAGCTTGATCGACGAAAAGTATCGCGCAATTTTCAAAATCCTCAGCACTCGAAGTGTCCGGAGGATGTTCACCGCGTTGGTCGCGCCGCTAGCGTCCTCACTGTGCATGACGGCCTCTAGATACAGAGGAAGGACTGCGAGGATGTCGACGACATTCATGAATGAGCAAAATGCTCCCGGGGAGGGACATGTGACGACGCGCAGCAGAATCTCCAGAGTGAACACAACAGTGACCATAACCTCGATGACGTGGAAAGCATCTTTCCAAGAGTCAAGGTTGGGCATCGTCTCCATCACCAGCGAGATAGTGGATATCGTGATGGCCAAGGACATCCACACCCCCGTGAATCGCGCGCACCGCGACATGCCGGGGTCTTCGAGGATGCTCCAGATCAGCTCGCGCCAGTTCATGCGTTCACCTACGCGACCGCGCAGACAGCTGCCGCTCAAGTCACGCTGGGCAGCCTCCACGTCGCCAACCGTTGCGCTGCGACGCGGGGGCGAGGGGCGACAGGGACACGCGCTGTTCGGGAGCGCGGCCGCGTTGCGGGGGACGCTGACGACAACGGCAGGAGCATGCTCGCCGCACCCGTGGCCCCGCCGAGTGCCAGACTATTGCCTCGAACCCACGTTAGCGTCTGCATGAGAACCACAAATTCTTCAAAGTCAATGACTCCATTCCCGTTGACGTCGATGTCGTGCAACAGGTCGCCTAGCTCCTGCGTCCGCACCGCCGGGGTCAGAGGGGCCGCAACCAGGCGTGCACAGCGACGTGGGGTCGGATTGTGACGGGCATGGGCACTCGGAGGGCTGTCTGGGTGGCGGCGCCGCGCCACGCCGTTGCATCGACGGTGCCGCGCTCCTCACCTCCCGTGCCGTCACAAGCCCCATGCTGGTGAGCCTCAGCTCCAACACTTCTACCTGAATTTCCCCGCTGCGGCCGAGGTCGTGCGCGGAGGCCGTGGGGAGACACAGGGCGCGTTTTGCTGCATCGACAGCCGCAGGTTGCGTGGGGTTTCGCAACAGAGGCATCCACCGCCGCCGGCGCCGCCGCCACTGCGCTGCGGAACCCACTCGTTCGATGTGTCAAGCGCCCGAAAGAGGGCCCGGTAGCGCTCGATGTCCTGCTGGTTCAGCTTCTTGGACAGCTGCTTCGCCGCTGTCGCCCAGTTCATGCGGCTCCGGTGGCCGCGGCCGGAGCGCATCATGGCCCAGCGCCCGCGACGCCTGGAGGGGAGGGAGCCGGCCCCACCACTGGCCCTCTCAGACTGACGATGGTGCGCCTGCTGTGGCCGGGCATCCCCCACAGTTGGCGTGCCTGACGCGCTGCTAAGCCGCCAAAGCTCTGCAGCGTTGCGCTGGCAGCGACGCGCTCCGTTTTCGGCAGGCGTGGAGGGCACGCGAACGGCACGGGCAGGCCCGCAGCTCCCCCAGACGGGCGGAGTGCGTCGCAGCTGCTCGGGAGCGTCGCTGGCTGCGCCGGTTGGAGCCGCAGCGTCCGGGATGTTCCGCTTCGCGCTGAGCTGGGCTATTTTTGCCGTGCAGTTGTGCGGCTACTTTGCGCTGAATGGCTCCATTGCGGTGAGAGGACCGACACAGCGTTGACGTGTTTGAACTGCATCGCCTGCGCTGGCTGGTGCCAGTGTGTCCCCCGCCAGCACCCGCTGCGTGTTCCTGCCCTTGCAATCGGCTCGTCCGCGCAGGCTCTGTTTTACTCCGGTGCCACCCCAGAGACGGCCGAGTGGAAGTGCCAGCCTGCCGTCGGCAGGTCGTTCCCCGCAAAGGCTGGGACTGCGTGGGAGGCCGCGCTCTGGTGGCCCCCCGCCGAGGCCCTCGCCAAGGCGCTGTGGCCCGAGTGGGCTGCGCAGCACTGCCGCCGGGGTCGGCACCCCGACGCCCCTGCGCTGGCGCTGCTGAACCTTGCGCAAATTTGCCTCTTCGCCGCTGCCACGTGCGACGCGGCGCTGCTGGGCCACACGCCGATGCTCATGGCCTGGGGCCAGGAGGGGGGCAGCTGGGCGGCCTGGGGCGGCTGGCTTGCGGCAGCCTACGCATGGGAAAACGTGGCGGAGTGGGTGTGGCACCGCGTCATGCACTTCCCCTGGCTCTACCGCAACGTGCACCACCTTCACCACTTCAACAAGAGCCCCGAGCCGTTCGACGACATGCTGATTCACCCTGTCGAGGCGGTCGGCTACTACATCATCCTGTACTCGCCAGCCTTCCTCTTCCCCATGCACGTGTCCGTGTTCCTCGCCTACATGGCCATCATGGGAGTCACGGGGGTTCTGGACCACTGCGGGGCCGTGCTGGGGCTGCCCTTGTCGCTGTACGACACGCGGCACCACGACCACCACCACGAGCTGGTGGACGTCAACTTCGGGTTCCCATCGGCCGCCATCGACGTGCTCTGCGGAACCTTCCACGGGGAATGCTGTGGGCGGCGCATTCTAGCGAAGCGGCATGTGTATTGAAGGGGGACGTGGCGTGCGCTCCCCAGCGAAGGGGGCGGGCGGGGGGTAAGCGCTCTGGGCGCCGCGCGGCCAGCGGGGCAGCTTGGGTGCTGGCCCCAGAGGCGACGGCCTGCGCGGGCATTTGGCGGGGAGGACGGTTCACGGAGCGCTCTCCAGCCGAGCTGGCGGCGAGTGTGCCATCCGTCCGAGCAGCTGAACGAGTGAGCATGCCCACGCGCAGACGACGCTTCGCTTGTTGGCTGCCGAGCCCGCACCCGCAACACACCAAGAGCACATGCCTGGACGAGCCGCGCATCCCCAGCCCGGGCCGACCCCTTGCTATCCCAGGCACAGGCCGCGACCCCAGTGCTTAGGAGCGCTTGGCCTTGGCCCTGCCGCTGAGGAAGTCGGACAGCGCCAGGCCGAGGATGGCCGCGTTGACCGCGTACGTCGACACGCAAACCACGCAAAAGTCGCCGAGGACAAAGGCCAGCACGTAGCCAAGGTAGGCCGACGCGGCCGCGGACAGGAGCGCCGCGCCGAGCATGACGGCCTCGCGGACGGCGGACGACGCGGGGATGGAGGGCAAAAGCAGCACGGCGAGGTAAAAAATGAGCCCGTTGGCTGCGTTGGGAAGGTCAAGGCTCGACCCTGGGGACACGAGGCCAAGCTTGCTCATCATGCGCCCGTAATCAGACGCAAAGACTGCGGGGGAGCAGCACGGGGTCAAGCGTGGCGCAACATTTGTCTGCAGCGGCGAATCGTTTCTTCGCCCAGGGCGAGTTGCGCCCCCCCCCTTCCGCCCCAAAACACGGCGCAAGCAACTGCACGCTCCAAACCCACCAGAGCTGCAAGAGGCTCCCAGCCACTCGATATCGCAGCCCGCTTGGAACGTCTCATCAGCGGCGTGCATGTACTCCACGTAGAGCGCGTACGTGGCCAGGCAGATTCCCACCCCCGCAGCCACAGAAATCCACGCAGACGCGGAGGGCATGGCCGGTGGCCTGCCTTCTGGGGCCGGTTGGGGCCAGGGTGCTCGCTGCACGCTGCTGCGCGGCGGCTCCAGATGCTCGCAGAGCCGATATTTCCCTGCCGCGCAACACTCACGCGCTGCCGGGTCTGCGGGAGCCATCGCCTGCCACACTTTCGCCCCGCGGCGAGCCGACTCAGCCCCTCCGCTTGCCACTCGAGTGCTTAGTTGGACCCTGCACCCGGGCCGGCACCAGCACCGCTCTTGAACGTCAGCGAGGCCGGATTTCGGCATCGCGGACTGGAACTCTCCGTCGTCGGCATCCGATCTCTCTGTGGTGCGGGCTGCACCGCCGAGGAGTGGGGCCATGGCAGGCCGAGCTGGATTCGTTGGATTTGGAGAGGCCGCTCGCGAGTTTGGGGTGAGCTCTGGAGCAGCCGGCGCGGGGGCGGCAGCTCGCCGTGACTGGAGCGGGCGCCTCGACTCGCTCGCAGCGGCGCAGGCGCTCGTCAACCCTGTGTTTTCTGGCGATGACGGCGGGCTGGGGGTCGCGATGCGCCGGCTCGGCAAGAAGGATGCCAAGACGAAGCACAAGGCCCTGACGGAGCTGGCGGAGCTTGCGCGCGATGCGCCCAAGGACGCCGTGAAGAACGCTCTCAGCAACTGGGCCAGCCACTACCCGCTGCTTGCGCAGCACCCTGTCCGGCAGGTGCGCGTGGCCGCGCACCGGGCGTGGGGTGTGGTGGTCGGCAGGGCGAAGAAGGCCTCGGCCAAACTCATGCCCGTGCTCCTGCCGCCCCTGCTCAACGGGAAGCACGATCCTTCCAGGGAGGCGGCCGAGGCGGCTGCCGCAGCGCTGGCCGGCGTGTTCCCGGGGGAGCGCGAGGTGGAGGCCGTGCTGTTCGTGGGTGCCGCCGCCGTGGCCACCTGCGCTGACCTGACCGGCCGCTCGGCCGCGGACGTCACTGCGGTCATGCAGCTTTCGGCCGAGGAGGCCGAGGAGACGGTGGACCGCTGCGCAGCCGCTGCTCTCGCCGGCCTCGGGGAGGTTGCCCGCGCCATCGCCGCCGCCACTGCCATGGACGAGGCGGCGCCGGGCGCTGAGCGGCGCGCATCGCTGGCCGAGGCGGCGGCGGAGGAGCTGGCCAGTCGCACCGGCGACGCCTCGCTCCTAGACCTCGCCCACCGCGCCCCCACCGCAGTGGTGCGTGCCGCCGGGGCGCGCATGCTCGCCGCCTGGGCCTCCATGCCGGCCGGCTCCCCCGCCGCCTACGCCCTTCGTGTCCCGCTCCTCACCGCGTCCCTGCGCTGCCTGAACGAGCGGGACCCCGCTGCCATCGTTCCCGCCTGGGAGGCGGCCTCCACTGCCGTGCGCTGCCTCTGCAACGTCACGCTGGAAGAAGGCCAGATGACGGTGCGAGACATCTCCGCTATGATCGAGCCGCCGCTCAGCGCTGCTGCCAAGTCCGGCCTCCACAACTGCGCGGCCGCACTGGCTGGCAGCGTGGCGCCGCTCCTGTCCACGCTGCCGAGAGCGCTGCTCATTGGTGGCTGCGCGACAGCCATGGCCGACCCCGCCGACGGCGGGCCGGTGGCGGCCTCGGCGTCAGCGGCGGCGGTGGCGGCGGCGGCGGCGGCGGAGTCAGGCCACGCGGCCTCCTCCGCCAAGGGTACGGGGCGGCGTGGCGAGAAGAAGCAGAAGCACAAGCACCAGCAGTCCCACGGTCACGGTCACGGTCACGGGCACGGGCACGGGCCCCCCAGCCACGGCGCAGCGGTGGCGGCGCTGCCTGCTCTGTGGGGGTCCGCGCTCGCCCGCGCAGCCGGGGGCGACCCCGTCGGGGCGGCAGCTCTGCTCTCGGCAGTGGCGGAGACCGCTGTGGTCCTGTCTGCCCGAGCCTCGGCCGACGACGACGACAGCCTGGCCTCCGCGCTCAGGGTGTCGCCGGACGACGGCTCGGCCGCCATGGAGCTGGCCCTCCGCGCCCTCCAGGGCTGCGTGCGGCTGGCCTGCTGCCTGGTCCCCCCGGCAGACATCGTCTCGCAGGCTGGGGCCGACGCTGCAGCGTCAGCTGTAGCTGCCGTGGCTGGGGGCTCCACGTCCGGCCTTGGGCTCTTCGCAGCCGCCGTCGCGCCGGAGGCGGCAGCGGAGCCGGTGGCGCGTGCAGCCCGCGCCATCGCCGGCATCGTGTCGAGGCGCACGGAGCTCGGGCTCGCCGAGGCGGCTGCCGCAGCAGGGGCCACCCTTGCCGGACTCGCAGGAGGCGTCGTGGCCTCCATAGCCGCCTGTGTCTCCGCCGCTGCGGCCGACGCGGAAGGCGCTCTGGCCAGTGGCGGCAGGCCGCTCACTGACGGCCTGGCCCTGCTGACTTCGATCCTTCCAGTCATGGACGCGCTGGACGCCGCGCACGCCGCGCACGCCGGCGCCGCAGCCCCGTCTACTGCCGCCCCTACCGCAGCAGACTCAGAGGAGACCGGCCTCCGCGCAGCAGCCGGCGCCGCGATGTCGGGCCTGCTTCGCCTCGTGGCAGAGCGCGGCTCCGAGCCGGGGGTACGTGCGCGCGTCGCAGGGGACGCCGCGAGGAGGGGGGCGGCGCTGCTCCGGGCCGTCCCCGCGGACGCTGCAGGTGACTCGGCGTCGGCGGCGGCTGTGTCCGCGCTGCTGGCACCGCTCACCGCGGCAGTGCGCGGCCTGGCCGCGTCACTCCCCTCCGACGACCCTGCCGAGTGGGATGCGCTGCTTCGCACCGCGGCGGCCGTGTCGCGCTTTGCTGGGGCGCGGGGAAGCGCGCCGGCCCGGGCGCGGGCGGATGAGGCGGTGCAGGAGATGCTTGCTGTCGGCGCAGACATGGCAGCGGCCGGAGGCGGCTCCTTGGCCGCACAAGTGGCCGGCACCAGGACGCAGCTCGTGCTCGCAGCCACGCTCCTCGCAGACGGCGGCGCCCTGGCGTCCGCAGCTGCCCGCGCTGCCGCGCTTGAGGCGCTCGCCGACGCTGCGGCGATCGTATCCGCGGACACCGCCAGATGGATGGCGGCGGCGGCCAGTGCCGACACCGGCGGCTCCACGGCCGACCACGCCCTGGCCACTCTGAGAGAGCTCGTGGCTGCCTCGGCCGCAGCCGGACCGGACGCGTCCGGGCCGCTGCTGCGCCGCCTCCACGCCGCGGCGCTTGGGGCATGTCTGAGCCTGGCGTCGACACCAGCCGACGGCGCGACCGCCGCCCCGGAGGCTTGCAGGATCGGCGCGGCGGCCGATCTTGCGGTGGTCGTTGTTGTGCCGACCGCCCCGTCTGCCGCTGACACCCCGCCTGCAGACGCCACCGCGCTCGGCAAGGCGCTCTCCGCCTTCGCCCTGCGCCACGACGCGTCGCTCGCCGCATGCAGGT
This sequence comes from Cafeteria roenbergensis, assembly GCA_008330645.1. Lineage (NCBI taxonomy): Eukaryota > Bigyra > Bicosoecida > Cafeteriaceae > Cafeteria > Cafeteria roenbergensis. Next base: position 45,064 of record VLTN01000061.1, read on the forward strand.
GCTTCCTCGACCCCTCCACCCCGAGGGAAGAGGCGGCGGCCACCAAGGCGGCCGAGGCTGTGTCAGCCATGTCCGCGGTAGGGCTCTGCCCGGCGTCGGGCGCCGACGTCGTGTCCGCGGCCCTGGACGTCGCGCTTCGCGCGGCAGACGCCTCCGCTCTGCTTGTGCCGCCGCCCGCCCGCCAGGCGGTGTGGGACGGCGGGTCGTCTGCAAGCGCCACCCACCCTGCGGGCGTACGCATCGCCGGCAACGCAGCCCTGGCAGCCGCAGAGGCAGCAGCCCGGGCGCTTGCGGCCACCGAGCGGGAGGCCGGCGAGCCACACTCCTGCAGCGTGTTCGCGCCAGCAGCAGCCCCGGCTGACTGCGGCGGCTCTGGCGCTGTCCCCGTCGCTCCCCCGTCCGCGGCGCTCGCGCTGGTGTGGGCGGTCGAGCTGATGGTGCGACCCAACGCGCCTTGCCCCCCGCGCCTCGACAGGTGCCTCGCGGCTGCTTCAGCGGTGATTCCGTTCGCCGACGTGGTTTGGGCACCAGTCCGCCGGCCCGACGCCGACTCATACAGTGCTGCCTCTGAGGGCGGACCTGCCCGAACGGCCGGCAGCCTTGACGCTGCCGACGACGACGAGGAAACAGCAGCAGGGGCAGCAGCAGCAGCAGCAGCAGCGGTCGCCGCTTCTGCGGAGGACGACTCCGCCGGACACGCGAGGGCGCTGCTCAGGCTCCTGGGCGGCAGGCTGCACGCGCTCCGCGCCGCTGCTGATGCTCTTCCCCCGCCAGCAGTGCAGGCGGCGCCGTCGGCGTTGCGCGGCCTGGACCCAGAGCGGGCTGGGGCCATTGCCGTTCGCGTGCTCGCTTCCGCCTGCCTCGGCGTGCGCAGGGCTGCGGCGGCAGGCCGCATCTCCTCCGAGTCGTTGGCCTCGGCCGTGGCCAGCGCCGCGTCGCTCGCGTCCCCGCGCGGCGGGGCTGATGCCGCGGACGCGATGCCCGCTCCCGTGGCCTCGCCCTGGGCGGCGGTGGCCGCTACGGCTGTGCTGCTGCGCTGCGTCGCCGCCGGCGATGTGGAAGGGTCGGCTCTGCAGGCTCTTCGCCGCGGCCGCGGCTCTGCACCGGGGGCCGGTGCCCCGACGGGCGAGGGCGAGGGGGTTGTGGCTGACGGTGTCGCGGCCGTGCTCGCAGCCGGAGCTGGGCTGCCCCCTGGCGGCGGCGGCGGCTTGAGCGAGGCGCTGTCGGCTCTGTGTGCCGGTGCCGCCGGCCGGGCTCTGGTGGCTGCAGCCGCCGCTGACGCGCTCCTGACCGCGAACGCTGCCGGAAGCAGCGCCGTTGCGCGTGCGGCGGCCGAGGCGGTCGTGGCTGCAGCTTCCTCAGAGGCTGCGCCTGCGGTGCCGGTGTCAGCGCTCCTGCTTCTCGCTCTCCTTGCGGGGCCGGGCACGTGCCTGCCGCTTCCCCTCGCATTGTCGGCCGCTGCGAGTCTTCCGGCCCTCGTGAGGGCGTCGCCCGGCCAGCCGTCAGCATGCCTCGGGGCAGAGGCCTCCAGGGCACTCCTCCTCGCTGCTGCAGTCCCTGCCGCCGAGGGCTCGACCAGCGACCCGCTCGCCGTCTCATGCCTCCACGGCGCCGCGGCAGCCCTCGGCGCGGCCGCGCCCGCTGCCCCGCTCGCCACCGTGTTCGAGGCCGAGGAGGCGCTGCCCGTCGCCCTGCCGAGCCGCGGACCAAGCCACCCGTCTGCCTCGCCCCGGGCCGTGACGTCGGCCATCCGCGCCGTCGCGGCCGCCCTGGGGTCCGGCTCCCTGTCCGACACGGGCGTAGCGGCGGCTGTGCGGCTGTGCTTCGACGCGCTCGAGGCGGCGCTTTGCGCCTCTGCGAGCCTCACTGCTTGGCCAGCGCTGCCCGAGCAGGTGGCTCTGCTGCTGCACGAAGCGGCTCTGCTTGCCGCTTCGCTTGCCTCCAGCGGCGCGCTGGCGGCGGACATGCTCGGCGCTGCCTTTGTGGACCTGCAGCTGGCCTTCGACGAGCGCAACGGCGTGGCGACGGCGTCGGGGGAGCCGTCCCCGGCGGCGCTCATCGTGCCCGCGCGGCACTGCCTCTCTCTGGCCGTGGCGGCGGCGGACGCGGCCACCACCGAGGCATCGGCAGGGTGGCTTGTGTCTGCCTCCTGCGCTATCGCCACGAGTCTGGGGTGCGTGGCCGCTCTGGCGCGCGGGGCCTCCGACGACGCTGCCGAGGCGGCCAAGGCGGCCGCGGAGGGCGGCGAGGCTGGGAGCAGCGGGCGCGGGGAGGAGGCCGGGGCCAAAAAGGCCGACGACCAGCGCCCCGAAGCCATCCGTGCCGCGGTGCAGCGGGCGGGCAGCAGGGCTGGCGCGAGCGCCACGCAGCGCCACGTGCGCGGGGCGGCGATCCTTCCGTACTCGGTGTGGTCGGCGCTCAGCAGCACGGACGCCATCGCCGCGTCAGTGGCGGCGCGCGGCGGAGCGGACGTCGGCCTGCAGGGCTTCGGCGCAGGCAGCGAGGCAGGTGGCGGGGCGGGCGCGTCTGGCGCCGGGGCAGCCGCGGCCGGAGGATCCCCCTCTCCGGGCGGCCGGGACGCTGACGCGAAGGTGTCGTCGGACGCTAGCTGGAGCGAGGCCGACCGCGTCGTGGGCATGCTGGTGCGCGCCTGCTCCGCGGGGTCCGAGGGTGACGAGGCCGGCGACACGGTGGCTGCCGGGAGCCTCGCCACCCTGGCAGCCGAGACGCAGCTTGGCGGAGGGCGCCTCGAGACGTCCCCTCGGGCGGAGCAGACAGTGCTTCTGGCCTGGATCGTGGCCGCGCGCGTGATGGACGGCTGCTCTGCCAACGCGGCCCTCGCTGCGGAGGTTGCCGCCGCGGTTGCCCAGGCCTGCCCCCAGGAGACGGCGCTCTCGCTCGCCGCCGCCTGCTGCCGGACCATCGGCCGCGGACAGGGGCCTCGCCTCTCGCCGGCGGAGCGGGACGCAGCGGCCGACGTCATTGCAGCAGCTTGGGACTTTGGCATCGGCGTTCGTGCCGACGACGAGGCGCTGCAGGCGCAGGCGGAGAGCGGAAAGCAGAGCCACAAGCGCAGGGGCGGCGGCGGCGGCGGCGGCGGGGCGGGCGGCAGCAGCAAGACGGCGAGCCGGGAGGAGTCTGCACCAGGCGCCGGACCCGCTTTGATCGAGGCAGCCCCGTGGACCCTGGGTGACGCCTTCCTGCCCGCCGCGGCGGCCGTGGCGGCCTCAGAAGCGCTCCGCCCCGCTCTCGGCGGGGGCACGCACGAGGCGCTGCAGCTTCGAGGGGTGGTCCTTCCCGGGTGGGTCGAGGCAGTCCCGGCAGCGCGCGGCGCCACCGGACCTGCTTCGCTCGCTGCCGCGGTCGCCGCTGCCGTGGAGGGCCACGTGGTCTCCGGGTCGCTCGTGGACGCGCTCGAGGCCGGGGCTGGCTCCGCGTCGCTCGTCTGCCGGGCCTCGCTCGCGGACCCTCTGGGCGAAGGCGTGGTCCTCGGCGGCGCCCGCCTGCTCGTCGACCCCTTCGGCTTCCACTCGGCTCGCGACGCAAGCAGTAGCGGCGGCAGCGGCGGCGGCGGCGGCGGCAGTGCGGTGCCTGGCACGCCCTCGACTCCCGGCCTGACACCCGCGTCGTCCGTTCCCGACGGCGTCGCGAGCGGGTGCGGCTCAGGCTGCGGCTGCAACGGCCGGCACGCCCGCGTGCAGGAGGCTGAGGCAGCCACCGAGCACGTTTCCCCGCTCGACGCTCCGCCTCCCGTGTCCTCGGCTGCCTGGGCGCTCGCCAACGAGGCGCTCTTTGCTCTCACAGCGGCCATGCCGGGCGCAGTGGCGGACTGGGCCGGCCGGCCTCGCCGGGGCCGGAAGCGGCACCAGATCGCCTCGCACTTTGCCGACGACGTCTCGCCCCGCCTGCGGCAGGAGCAGCTCCTCCTCCTGGCGGCGCAGGTCCGCCGCGAGGGCTGGACCAAGGGGCAGTTCGTGGTGCGCTGCCGCCCGCAGGCAGGCGAGTTCACGGCTGAGTACGCGATGGACGACGTGACCCTTCGCCTCACCGTGGCGCTTCCGGACGACTACCCGCTGCGCAGAGCAAAGGTCACGTTTAGCGCGCCAGCCGGCGTCGACGCGCGCAAGTGGCGCCGATGGGAGCTGCAGCTGCTGACGCTCCTCGCCGCCCACAACGGCCACTTTGCCGACGCCGTCCGCATCTGGAAGCGGAACATTGACAAGGAGTTCGAGGGCGTGGAGCCCTGCCCCGTGTGCTACAGCGTCATCAGCCTGGGGGACAAGTCCCTCCCCCGCATGACCTGCTCCGTCTGCCGCTCCAAGTTCCACTCCAGCTGTCTCTTCCGCTGGTTCCAGTCGTCAGGCGACTCCAAGTGCCCCATGTGCCGCTCCAGCTTCTACTGAGCCGCGCGGCGCGGCGCCGCTCCGTGGTGCCCGCCAGCGGCGTGCGACGACCTTGCGTGCCAGTGGCCCGGGCGCGGGGGCGATGCCTGTGTGTGGCCCACGGCGCGCAATCCGCTTGGCTTCGTCTGGACTGCGCATCTGCGCGCTCCTATCACTCAATCGCTCTGCACTCTGTCTCGCGACCGCAACGCACTCACAGACGCTGCCTGCTGCCGGCCAGCGGCTCTTCATTCGCCCGGCTTGCTCCCAGCTCTCGCGCGGCCGCCAAGCAGCCTGCGCAGCTCCGCAAGAATTCGGGTTTCGCTGGCTGCGAGCTCGTCCCGCACGATGGCCCGCACCTCCGCCACGGTGGCACCGCGCGCCAGCTCCGACTGCGGCCCCGCCCTCGCGCGGCCGCCCGCCGGCACACGAGTGTGCGAGCTGCTTGCGTCAAGCTCCGCCGCCCCCGTGTCCGAGGCCCTGCCCACCGACCCGTCGTGACGCCCGGCGCCCAGGCCGGGCTGGGCGCCCCCCCTGCCAGCCCTGCCGATTGGGGGGAGCGTCCCTGCCTCCAGGCCCGCGAACGAGCCGCGGCCGGCGGTGAGGCGGCGCTCCTTGGCACCCCGCTGCAGCGCCGCCGCCAGCGCCTCGGTGGCAGCCGGGCCGGAGACGCCATCCGCCGACAGGCGGGCGATGGCGTCTGCAACGGACAAACGCCGCTTCCCCTGGCTGGGTGACCTGTCCACAGGCGGCGTGGACGTGGAGTGCGGCCGATCTGCCTGCGAAGGGCCCGCCCTGCCGCGTGGGGACATGCGCCGGCGCTCGGTCATCGGGCTCTGGGAATGGGCTCTAGCGACGGCGGGCCGCGCCGCGGCAGCAGAGCCGAAACCCCGTTGAATGGCGCTGGACGACCGCTGGATGCGGTCGCCGGGAGGCCGCAGGGCCGTCGCGTCGTCCTCTGACGCCGGTGTGCCAGGCTCGCCGCAGCGCGGGGGAGGCGGCGGAATGGGCTTGCCCGCCGTCTGCGAGTACCGGCGCCTGCTAGAACCGAGCAGCGGCGAGCCGCGGGCCGCGCTGCTGGACCGGCTCCCTCCAAGCGGCGTGGCACCTTGCTCGCCAGCGGAGCCAGTCGCGCTGCTGGGGGCAGCCTGCGGCGACCGAAGGGCCGCGTCGCCGCGGCCAGCATGTCCGCTGGTGCCGGCAGGCCCGCGGCCGCCTCCCGCCCTGCCAGCAGCGGCGGCGCTTGTGCCTTCGGGCGCCGAGCTCGTGCCGTGGCTGCTTGAGGCGGCGACGAGGCGGTGGGCAGACGCCGCCGCCGCCGCCGCCGCCGCCGCATCGCGAGCGCTTGCCGGCGGCCGGCGCGTGCTGGTGGAGCGACTGGTCCCGCTGCTGGGGAGGCGACGCCGGCTGGGCTTGGCTCTGTCCGGCCCGGCAGGCGCTGGCCGGCGCGAGTCGGAGTGACGCGCCCGGCGTCTCATGGAGGCATGCGAGTCGGAGCTGGACGCCCTGGCAGGGATGTGGTGGCGGGAGCGGGGCTCTGCCTCTGCGACAGAGTCCACGGACATACCCCGGGCGCGCCTGTGCCGGCTGCGGGGGGACTGAGAGCCGCCGCTGCTGTTCCGCTGGTGCCACCGGCGGCTGCGCTGGCTGTCCACGCCGGCGCCTGCCTTGAAGGACATGGCCCTGGAGGCCTGCACCAGCCCGCGCAGCACGCCCTCGCGGGGAACCACGTTCTTGCTCAGGGTGGAGCCCTTGGCACGAGCCAGAGCGGCCATCGTCTCCAGCACGCGGGCCGCAACGCCGTCGTCGTCATCGTCGTCGTCGGCGTCGCCTTCGTCGAACACGCCCTGGGAACCCGACCTGGGCGCCGGGGACAGCAGCTGGCCGTTCCTCCACGCGGCGGACCCACGCGCCCCCAGGCCAGATCGGTCTGCTGGCGAGAGCAACGCCTCGGCCGCGCCGAGCGACTTGCGCCGCGCGGGAACGAAGCGAACTGCGGCTGCGTCCGAGCGCTCAGCCGGGTGCACGGCGGCGAGATGAGCGTCGCCGGATCCCCGCCGCCGCCCCCCGGCGCGCGGGCCCGCTGCTGCATTGCCGGCCCGGTCCGAAGCGCGCGCACCGGAGCGCAGAGCCATCGTCGCTCGCTTCAGATCCATGGCAGACTTTGATTTTCGCGGCATGCGCCGCCGGCCGGTCGCTGACTCCCCGTGGGGGGGGCGGCGGCTCGGGCCCCTCTCCCCGCCGGCCGGAGGGGGCGCCCCTGCTGACGTCGACGGAGCGTGCCGGCCGCCGACTCCCCGTCGCACGGAGGAGGGCGGCGCGTCCGGTGACTCGGGCGGGGCGGGTTCCGCCGTCGCGAATATCTTATCCACCTGCGCTGACGGCGAGGTGGCGTCATCCGCGGAGTCGACGCCCCAGTCCGCCGGAGACTCTGCCCGCTGCCTCCCCGAGGACCCGCCCGCAGAGGGCGGGTCCGATTTGTAGCCAGTGGCGTCGGCACCAGCCCCCGCTGCTTCGCCGCGGCCGCCGGCCGCCGCCCTGGCGCCCGCGGCAGACTGGGAGTCGTGATGCCCGCGCCACGGGCCACCGCTGGACCTCACCTCTGCGCCGCTCGAGGCGGCGGGGCGCGCCGGCGGGGGCGACAGCTCCGACTCGGAGCCTCCCGCCGCCCGGAGCTGATCCGCGGTCTGCAACGCCGCCAGCAGGCTGGAGCGCCGGCGTTTGCGGAGCTGGCCGGCGGGCTGTGCGGCCATCTCTGCCAGCGACGCGCGTGTGTGCCTCGGGTGCCCTCCGGGGGCTGGGGTCGCTGCCGCGGCTCTGCCGTGCGGGCGCCTGGCTCGTCTCTCTCGGGCCGCCGCCTCGCGCGCGGCGGCGGTCGGACTCGCCGGCCCGGTGGGGCTCGTGGACGCGATGCCGCCCAGCTCCCGCAGAAGCTCCTGCGGTTTCACGCCTGTCAGGGCCTGCCTGACATTGGCTGCTCCGGGGTCCACGTCTGGGTCGCACACGGAGCGGCGGGCCGCTGCGAAGGCGCGCACAGCCAGGCGCACGCGGTCCTTGGCGGACACTTGCGAGGTGGCCGGGTCGGCCTGCGCGTCGCGGACGGACTGCTTGTACTGCGCTCGCGCCTCGCGCATCTCGGGGCGGAGCCGAGAGCTGTCGCTGGACCCCGACGCCGGGGAGGCGGGTGAGAGGTGGCCTGCCGCAGTGCCGGTGCTCGGGCCAGTGACCCGGTGCGAGGACGTCTCGGAGGGGGGGCGGGTCTGGCCGCGGGACACGGACCTGCTGACGCCGGACTCTCGCCTCGACGTGCTGCTGAGGCCCGCCCAGTCCTCGCCGCTGCCTCCTTCAGACTCGCCGGCGGCAGCGGCAGCGGCGGCGGCCGTGGCTGCCGGGCCGCCGGGGTGGCGGTGGACCGAGCTGAAGGGGGTGCGGCTGGGGCCGCCGCTCGCCCCTTGCTTGTCGCCCCCTTGCTCGCTGTCCGCCAGCAGGGGCGGGTCGGTCGGAACGACTGCCCCGTCTTCGTAGTCACGCTGGATGTAGTGCTGGAAGTTGGCCATGAGGAGCATCCCGAACTCCATGTTCTCGTCCAGAATCCGGTCAAAGTCGGCCGCAGACAGCGCCGACAAGTCTGAATACGTGGTCGAAATCACGGTTGCGGTGCGCTCCGTCGAGAAGAGGAGGGCGAGCTCGCCAAAGGCGGCTCCCGTTGACAGCACCTTGGCCGTGCGCATGCCGTCGATGACCTCGTTGCCGAACTCCGTGGATTCCTGCGAGGCGGGCAGGAGCACTTTGCACTCGCCCGAACGGATGAAGAACATGGAGTCCCCGACGTCACCCATCTTGACAACGTAGTCCCCGGGGAGGAAGAGGGCAGCCTTGAGCGAGCGGACGATCTTGAGAATGACCTCGGCCGAGGCGCCGCGGAAGATGTCCACCTTGGTGATGAGGTCCCGGTGCACGAAGAGCAGGAGCTCGCTGCTCAGCGGCTCGTTTCCGATGTGCTTCACCCAGGCCACGGGGTCGCTGGCGCCCACGCCCAGCCTGTGCGTGTCGAACTGCCGCTGGTAGTAGTCTGTGACCCGCTCGATGAGGGAGCCCGGGAGCTTGTGGTATCGCATCCGCTCGCGCACATCGGAAATCTGGCGGTCGAACTCGGAGCGGTGGCTGTTGAATTTGGACACCAGGAAGGCGACCTGGCCGAACACGATGGCCTGGAGCGCGGCGCCCAGCAGCACGAGCCCGAGCAGGAAGACGTTCTCCGCCACCGTGGTGGAGCGGAACCGCTGGGTCCGGAACAGCGCCATGACCACCTCCACAAGGCACGTCACGTAGTTGTAGGCCAGGTCGCTCGGAGCAGCCGCGCGCACGAGCGGCGACAGGGGGAGCGCCTGCGACCGGCCCACGTGCTGGGTGGTCGTGGCGGGCCCGGAGGGCAGCACGGGCTGCACGTACAGCTGGGAGCCGGAGCTGGTGGCGCCGGGAGAGGGGCTGGGGATGGCCCGTCGCTCGCCCTCCACGTCGTGAGAGGTGAGCATGATGTAGCCGTTGATCCCCGCGTTGAGGGCCCACGTCTCGCCCACGCCACTGGGCAGCTGCGATATTGCGAGCGCGTACCAGGCGCACGCCAGCCAGTGGCCGATGAGCAGGATGGCCCCGTACAGCCGCACGATGCCGAAGATGCTGGAGGTCTGGAGCCTGGCCAGCACCGACGTGAGCCGGTGCAGGCGCACGAGCCGAATGGACTTGAGCCCCGATATGATGCGGAGCTCAAACGCGCTGTCGTTCGGCCCCAGCACCAGCTGGCCCAGCAGCTCCAGCGGCACGCTCGAGACAAGGTCCACCGCCATCCAGGTGACCATGTAGCGCCACAGGATGCGCGAGGCGCGTATCTCGAGCTTGTGGCCGTCGTCCCAGAACGCGGTGCGCGTGTTTACGAGCAGGTCGAGGAAGAACAGTGCATCAATTGTCCAGCTGACGCCGTTGATCCAGGGCCAGTCAGGCGAGAAGGCCTGCACGAATGGCGTTTCCATTGCCGTGTACAGCGTCAGAATGAGCACGAAGACGTCCCAACGCCACTTGCGGTCGGGGTGGAACACCCACAGCGTGTCCTTGCCCACGCGCACGAGGCAGTGGCCGAGCAGCAGCAGCAGCACCGCCTTGATGGCGCGCCACAGCCACAGCGACGCCCTGACCAGGGGCCCCATTGGCCCGTACGGCCCGCACGTGCCCGCCGACCCGCAGGCCGCGCCGTCCACGCACAGCGCGCACTCCGTCGCGTACTCGGCAGAGCTGTCGTCCCGGTCCCCCGCCGACTTGCCGAAGTTGAGGTTTTGCGTGACGGACCCGCGCCGCTGCCCCGCGGCCGCTGGCAGCCGCGTCCGCTTCTGGCAGCCGGCCGGGCAGCAGCAGCTGCAGGAGTTGCCCACGCCGCAGCAGCCGCACTCCAGGGCGCAGTCCCACGCCCAGTCGCCGTCGTCGTCCGCCACCAGCCGCGCCCTGTCGTCTTGGAAGCTGGGCCTCCAGCCCGCCGCAGAGGACGTCGACGCTTCGGAGCGTCGCAGCTGTCGGGGGGAGGGGGCGCCGCCGGCTCGGCCTGACACGATGCCAGCGATCACCCCGGAGCCCCCAGCGGCGCGCCTGTGGTTCGACAGCCGGCGGACGCGGTCGCGGTTCAGCAAGTCGCGCTGCGACGCCGCGGAGAGAGAGGTGTGGGCCACGTGCCTGGGGCGGGCGGCCCGCGGCGCCGACCGAAAGCACCATCGGCACCGCGGGGGCGAGTCGCAGCAGAGCCTGCGCCGCGGGGCAGGCCCTCCCTCCAGGGGGCCGTCGCTCGCTTCGCGGGCGCCATCGCCGGGTTCCGAGTCCAAAAGCGCGTGGTGGGCAGCTCGGGCCGCGTCCTTGCGCCATAGCCGGGCCTCGTGGTCCCGCGCTGCGGCCTGAAGCGTGGCCTGGTCCAGCCCCGCCTTGCCCTCAGCCTCCGCCGCCACGTGCTCGTTGCGGAAGCTCAAGCGGAGCCGGCGCAGCAGGGCAAGGTGCTCGGCCTCGGCGTCCCGCAGCGCCTTGGCACGCCGCGCAGCCCGGCGAGCAGGCAGCAGTCGCTCGCGAAACGGCGTTGCGGCACTGTGGTCGGCGGGCGCAAGGGGCGCTGACGACGGAGGCACGCGCTCCACGTCGATGGCAGGTGTTTCTGGCGTTACCTGAGCCCCGGCAGGCAAAAGTCGCGCCTGGCCTGCTTGTGTCGACACGGCAGTCGAGGTGGGCGCGTCGTCGCACTTGGCCGGAACCCAGGGGCCGCTCCACCCCGCAGCATCGTCCTCGGTCAAGTCCGCGGGCACAACTTTGGCGTCGAGGCGAGACCCTGCAAAAAAGGAGTGCCCGGACACGACAAAGGAGCGCTCACGCTCGCCGGGGGGAGCCTGACACACGCGCAGCCGCCTAGAAGCCAGGACCAGTGCGCCAACGATCGCAGCTTGGGCGGCCAGGCCGGGACCAGCTTGTGCGCGGCAGGCGCGCGATGCCACAGGCTGACGGTGCGCCGCTCATCAGGCTGGTCTGGCGTCCCGCTCTTCCGGCCCGCCCCTGGCGTTGGATCCGGCCGTGTGCGAGCCCGCGTGGGCGCATTGTTTGAGGCGGCTCACCTGCCATGGGTCCGACGCTGTCGATTGGCGGAGGCCCCAGCCCTTCTCCGCCGCTGCCGGTGCTGCGGGGTCCGGCAGCGAGCAGGGCCACAAGCCCTTATTTGCCTGCGGCAAACATTTAGCGCACGCTGCCGCCCTGCGGCCCGCAACCTGCTGCTGCCACCTGGGAGGAGGTGGGGGGCCGCTCCGGAGAGAAGCGGGGCGCTCGCCTCCCGGCCCGGCAAGGCGCGTCGATCTCTTCGCGCGGCGGTTGAGTTGCTGCTCCCGTCGGCGGCGCAGGGGAACACCGCGTCGTTGCTGTTTGCGGCATGGAGTCCCTGCTTGCCTTGTGCTCAGGGCACGACGACGGCGCCTGGGTCGAAGGCGCTGCCCCGCCCGTTGACGCCTTTCCGGCGTACGCGCACATTCCCCTCCGGCTTCCGGCGGGCACGGACGAGCAGGGCTCGGTTGAGGCCGCAACGGCCGACGCCGCTGCCGCCGCCCTCGAGCTGTCCCACGCCCTCTGGGCTCTCAAGACTGCCAGGCTTCGCCGGGCATGCGGGATGCGCGCTCGCGACCTCGTGCTGGAAAGCATGGGCGACCTGTTCAAGGGGAAGCTCCTCTCAAATGCGCTGCTGAATGGCACCATCGCGAGCCGGGCCCGCGCGTCCGCCGACTGGCGCCGCTGCCGCCTGGCCTGGGAGCTCAGTGTCAGCGCAGCCACGGAAATCGCATGCGCTGCTCCCGGGGGTCGTGCTGCTCGCTCTGTCCCGCTGTCCGGGCCGGACCCGGTGGCGGCCGCAACCGACGGGCAAAGCCCCTTGCAGGCGGCGGCAGCTGCATTGCAGAGCTGCTTGGACGCCGAGGAGGGGGCAGAAGACCAGCTGCGGCGCGCAGTGGGAGGCGGGGCGGCGGAAGGCCTCGCTGTGACCGTGTCGGCCGCGGCCGTGGTGATGGCGCGGCCGGCTGCCGCACAGGCGGCGCCCACGCCTGCGACGCACGAGCTGCTCGTGGTTGCAGGCGAGGGCTCTGCCGGCCTGCGGGGAGAGCACGTGGCCGCGGCGATGCGGTGGAGCGTCGCGGCCCCGGCTGGCTCGGCAGCGGGTGCCGGGGCTGGCGCGGAGTCGGGAAGGGCAGTCGGTGGCGGGGCCTCCGGCGCGCCCCCCGCAGGCGGAGAGGGCCCCACCGCGGCCGCAAGGACCATTTCCGAGCGGGGATGGGGTCCGGCGACTCTCGTGCGAATGGGCAGGGCGACGCAGCTCGGTGCAGCGGCGTTCGACTGCGCTCTGCCCAGCCACGGGCGCGCGGGAGGCTCGGAGCGGGAAGCCGTCCCGGCCTCGTCTGGCGTGTTCGTCCGCCTCGATAGCCCTTTAGACGCCAGTGGGGGCGGCGTCGCCGGTCTGGGGGCGGCAGAGCCCGCGGCCGATCTCTCGCCAGCGCTGGACAGCGGGCGTGGAGCTGCGGGCGCGTTTGTCTCCGCAGAGGCCGCCGCCACGGCCGCAGCCCTGCTTCCATTCCTCCGAGCAGTGTACAACGTCGCCCCGGCGGCGTCGGCGCCAAGCCTCCCGTCGCACCGACGTCCCCTGCTGGTCAGCGGGACCTCAACGAAGCACCACCGGCAGCGCCTCTCGCCCGGAGACGCGCCCCCCGCCGGCGCTGACGTGGCCGGTGCATACCCCCCCGTCCTGCTCTGCGGCGGCGACGTGGCGGGCGGGGCGGAGGTGGTGCTGGCGGCCGCGTGCGCGCGGCACCTCCTAGGGACCGCGGGCGCGAAGGCGCTGGCGGAGGCGGGGGGTCCGGCGGCCGCGGCCCTCGAAGCGCTCGCAGCGGCGGCCAGGGCGCCGCTCCCTTCGGCCAGCCGCGGCAAGCAAGCGTCGCACCGGCTCTGGGCTCTGGTCAGGGACGTGGCAGGTCCGGAAATCGGCGGTTTCGCGTGCCCGCTGTCGGTCGACGGCGAGGTGTGCGTGATCGCCTCTGCGCTTCTCGCCGCCGGCCTGCTCCCCGCCGAGGCTGCTGGGTCCAGCGAGGCGCTGGCCGCCGCCATGGTACCGCCGCCGCTCCCTTCGCCGGTCGGCCAATGCAGCGGGCGCGGCAGCAGGGAGGCCGTTCGGTTTGCAGTGGTCGCGCTGCGGGGCCGGGGCAGCGCTGCAGGCGTGGCCGCCGCGGCCCTGAAGGCAGAGCTGGGCGCAGAGGGATCTGCCGACGGTAGCGGTCCGGGCTCTGCAGGAGGGCCTCGAGACGCGGTGGAGGCGACGTCGGCGCTGTCCGTTGCGAGCAGCGACTGGGTGCTGACCGACGAGGGATCGGCGTGGGGTCCGGCGGCTACCGCGCCACGAGCAGGCCCGCTACCTGGGGGCAGGGCAAGTGTCTCAAAGACAGTTCGAGCGGGCTTGGGCGGGGGCCGGGCGGCAGCTGCAGCTGCTGGCCGGGCGGGCAGGGCAGGGTCGGACGAGGCGCGGCCGGACGACTTGTCTTCTCTGGGACCTGGGTCGCGGCTGGCTGCGCATCGCGAGAGGGGGCTGCGGCCGGCAGCGCTGCTGTTGCTGGTGCGGGTGGAGTCTGGGGCTGCCGCGAGCGAAGCGGCGGAGGCGGACGGCCCGTTGCAGCGAGGAGCGCGCATTCAGGTGACCGCAGCCCCGGTGCCTTGGGCCGCGGAAGCCGACGCGGCTGCTGCTGCCGGGAGAGCGAAGGATAGCCGCGGGCGTCTCCGTCCCGGCGACCTGGCGGGCGGTGGCGGGGCAGACGGGCTCGCTGCCCCCGTGAGGCTGGCAGGCACGTTGGCGTCGGGCGGGCTGTGCGAGTGGCGGTCGTGCCTCTGTCCGCAGCCTGGCGTGGGCGGGCTCACGCCTGCTGTGGCGTCCGCGGCAGGGCTGGATCCCGCCAGTGCTGTCGAGGGGCGGACCCGTGGCAGCGCACGCCGTGGCGGCACCTCAGCGGAGGACGCTGACGCGGCGCAGGCCGCGGCGTACAGAGGGGACCCCGCGAGCGCCGCGGCCATTGCAGGGCTTTGCTCGGCTTGCGCATCGGTGCGCGAGCGCGTCTTTGGCGGGGCCATATCGGCAGAGCTGGGGGCGGCCAACCCCCTCACGCCTCGGGGCAATTCCATATCAGCCAGCGCGCGCTCTGGGGGCAGCAGGGCGTCGCACAAGGCCAAGGGGCGCTCGGGGCGTCAAGTGGCGGAGCTGCTGCGATTTCTGCCGCGGGGGCTCGTGGCCGCCGACGTCAGCACGGCTGTTGCTGGGCCGGACGCGGAGGCGGCGGAGGCGCTGCTGCGACGGGCCGAAGAGGAGGGCTGCCTGCCGGCGGAGGCGCCGTTGCAGTCGTCGTGGCTGGTTCACGAACTTGGGTCCGGCAAGCTTGCCGCCACCGTGGACCGCTTCTTCGCCAGAGAGGCCGCGGCGGCAGCTGACAGGCACGGGGTGCTGGCGCTGGCCAAGGCGACGGGGGCGACCGCGAGCGAAGTTCGACGGGCGGCAGAGCTGCTCCCCGGCAGCGGCGTGGGGAGCGGCGGCGGGGACGCCGGTCGGCCGGCACGGGAGCTCTCTGCTTCGGAGCGAGAGGCAGCCGGGCTCACAGCGGCTCGCTGCGCTGCCGCGCTGGCTGCCATGGAGCTGCAGGAGGCGAACGAGGTCTTGCGGCTGGAGCGGCTGGGCACAGGGTGCCTCGAGGCGCTGGCCGATTCGGGCGTGTATCCGGGTGCCGAGCTTGAGCGCATCCACGCCGAGTTCGAGCGCCTGAGCGCAATTCGGGAGCGCGTGCAGCAGGACGTGGCCAAGGGAGTGCCGCCCCGGTGGGTCGTGGAGGCTGTAGCCCTCGCACTGCAGGCGCAGCAGGCAGGACAGCGCACGGGGAGAGGCACAGGGGACGTCAGGCTTGCCCGCAGGGCGGCGCACTTGACGCCCGTGATCGGCGGGGACGAGGAGCTGCTGGCGCGAGCAGCGCGGGTTGCGGAGGCGCGCCTCGAGGCACAGTTCAGCAGCTGCAAGCTGCAGGAGCTGTCAGCGGCGGCCGGGATGCAAGGCGACACAGGCCAGGGCGACATCGACGATGAGTGATGGGCTTTGGGGTGAGCTGCGCACGAAAGTAGCAGAAAACGCAGTTGTTCTCGCGACGCACCGTCACAGGAATGCTTCGGGCACACTCCCAGTGAAGAGCCGCACATGGCGGTCTCCCTCTTCCTCAAACAGGTCCTTGCTCATCGCCAGCTTTTTCTCGTACATTGACGTGGCGCTGAGGAAGAATGCGCCAAGGAAGCCGTTTCGCTCCGCTGTTGCGGACCGCCGGATGTGCAGGTGTCCGGCATCCTCGAGGGACGCAAGGTCGGCTGCCAGCCGCAGGGGCATGTTTGGGATGCGCGACTGACCCCCCGTGAGCAGAACAGTCGTGCGATCCGAGCTGTCGCTGGCCGGAACCCTGGCGAGTGCCGACGAAACCCCACTCACCACCTGCTTATGCACAGAAGTCCATGCCCCGCCGATCTCTTCCTGCACTCGCGAACCAATGTCACTGGAGGACAGCACGGCTCCATCTGGCAGCGTGAAGAAGTCTGGTTCCAACGGCCGGTGAGGGCCATCAAAGCAAGCGAAGGCGTGCTTGCATTCTGCTGCAGTCGCGTCGGACACGGGCGACCCCGTGATCTCCTTCAACAGGAGCGCCACGCGCGCCGTCAGCTGCTGCCCGGCAAAGTCCGCGTGCAGCGTTGAGTCTTTGGCGACGACTGCGGAGCCCAAGACGCCAGCCACGTCTGTCCCCCCCGCGCCTGCGTCCACCACGACGCAAGACTGGAATCCGGCCCCCACGGCGTGGCAGGCGGCGGACGGGAGAACCAGCAGCTTATCCACACTTCCAGACTCGAGCACAACGTGCGAGATTGCCCTTAGCATCCGCTGCGAGCACCGCGCAGGAACGACCACCGTCAGCCGCGGTTGCCACTCGTGCCCGCTCCGCTCCAGCGTCGCGGCAATGTCGTCCAGAACCCTATCCGTGGAGCCCAGAGTCCTGTCGCTGTGGACCAGACTCCCGTGGCTGGGCAGCGAGCAGGTGGCAACCTCCTGCATGCAGTCGATGTGGCTCGCGTGGGCAAAACCGCACCGCGTGGTCTGCGACGACAGCTCCACGACCCATGGCGCCTCAAGGCCGGCAGCCATGAAGCTTTGCGCGACCTGAACTGCGGAACCCAGCGCCCCGGAAGGCGGGGCCGTGGGCGGGTGCGCAGGCCACACGGCCCGCAACCTCGCGCGGCGTTGCCGCTCAGTCGCGGCGCGCTGGCAGCAACTGGGCAGAGCTGCCAACTGCACAAGGTCCGCCCGCTCGCCACTTGCTTCCTCGCGGCCAGGGGGTGCGGCGGCCGAGCCAGCCTCAACGCCATCCAGGTCGGAAGCACATCGGCCTGATCCATGAGCGGAGCCGGCGCGCCAAAGGTGCTCTCTGAGGAGCAGCGGGCTCGGCTGGCGAAGCTGCGTGCGTGGAAGCAGAAACAGGCCAGCGCCGCAGCCACCAGCTCCCCGGCCCCCACACCTCCGGCGGCCCAAGCGCCTGCCACTGTGGCAGCAGGGGCAGCCCCCGCGGCAGCTCCCGCTCCCTCGTCAGCTGCCGCCTCATCCATCACAAAACTGCTCGGCAGAGGCAAGGGCGCCACCCGCGTTCGCGTCGCAAGCCGCAAGCGGCCGAGGTCTGCGTCGGGGCTGAGTACCGCTAAACGCGCTGCGTTCGGTAGCAGTCTGGGGGAGCAGGGCGCGACCAAGGCGCCGGCAGACTTGGCGGCTGTGTTTGGGTCGGCGCCCGAGGGGGCCGCAGCGGACGCGCGCGCCGCCGAAGACAAGGCAGACGATGCCGACGATCTAGATGCGTACCTGGCGGCGCTGTCCAAGCAAGAGGGAGTGCCGCTTCGTGCAGATGGCGCGTTCTCGTCGTCGGCGGCCACCATTTCGTTGGAGCAAATCAAGTCCGGCGAAGGCGCCTCCGACGCTGCGGCCGGTCCCCACCAGCGGGGCGACGGTGACGAGGCGGCAGGGGATGGTGCAGCAGCACCGACCGAGGGTGCAAGTCTCGTGGGCGCGGTGCTGGAGCGGGACGGCGACGGGATCAGCGCGGCTGGGGCACCGGCCGGCTCGGGAGGGTTCGCGGCGTCCACGGGGGGCGCTGTCAGCAGCAGCAGCAGCAGCAGCAGCAGCAGCAGCAGCAGTGGCAGCGGCGGTGGAGCAGGGGGGGGGGCTGGGAAGAGGCGCAAGGACATTGGCACGGGCCGCGTGTTCGACGGCGATGACGATGACGACGCCGTGGCTGCCAGCGCCGTGATGGCGGCATCCACTGGGCCTTCGGTGCTCGAGCTGCTTCAGGAGCGAACGGCGAAGCGCGTCGCTCCTGCCGTGGACCACACCGCGGCTGGCTACGCCCCGTTCCGGAAGCGCTTCCTGATCGAGGCGCCCGAGATCGCAGCCATGTCCAAGGCGGAGGTGGAGGCTATGCGTTCCTCGATCGGAGTGCAGGTGCGGGGCAAGGCGCCCCCCAGGCCGGTGCGCACTTGGGCGCAGGCGGGGCTGAACGCGGCCATCCAGGCCGTGCTTAGCGCGCAAGGCTACACGGAGCCGTTTGCGGTGCAGCGTCAGGCCATTCCTGCCATCATGGCCGGCAGGGATGTGATGGCCGTGGCCAAGACTGGGTCGGGAAAGTCGCTTGCGTTCTTGGCACCGCTCCTGCGGCACGTCGCGGACCAGCCGCAGCTTGCCCGGGGCGAGTCGGGCCCCGTGGCGCTCATTCTGGCTCCCACGCGGGAGCTCGTGACCCAGCTCTATCACGAGACGCGCAAGTTTGCCAAGGGGTTGGGGCTCAACGTGGTGCCGCTGTACGGAGGGAGTAACGTCGGGACGCAGGTGTCGATGCTTCGCAAGGGCGCCCACGTGGTGGTGGGGACGCCCGGCCGGACGCTGGACATGCTGGGCATGAACGGCGGGCGAGCCATGTCGCTTCGCCGGTGCACGATGCTGTGCCTCGACGAGGCGGACCGCATGTTCGACCTGGGCTTCGAGCCGCAGGTGCGCGCAATCGCGGCGCGGATTCGGCCCGACCGGCAGACCGTCATGTTCAGCGCCACCTTTCCCAAGCATATCCAGGAGGTGGCGCGCACCATGGTAAAAAATCCGGTGGAAATCCAGGTGGGCGGTCGCAACGTCGTGTCAGACACCATCGACCAGTTCGTGGAGGTGCGCTCGGAGGAGTCCAAGTTCCCGCGGCTGCTGCAGCTGTTTGGGGAGTGGCAGGAGCGGGGCGCGGTGCTGGTGTTTGTGGGCTCCAAGGAGCGGGCGGACGACCTGCTCCTCGACCTCATGCGCGTGGGCTACCACAAGGGCATGACGATCCACGGCGGCAAGGACCAGGAGGAGCGCGACGAAGCCATCGCGGAGCTCAAGCGAGGAGAGACGGACTTCCTCATCGCGACCAGCATCGCGTGCCGTGGGCTGGACGTGAAGCACCTGCGGCTCGTGGTGAACTACGACGCCCCGACGCACCTCGAAGACTACATCCACCGGGTTGGCCGCACAGGCCGCGCCGAGCGCAAGGGCACTGCCTTCACGTTCATCACCGCAGAGGAGGCCCAGTACGCGCATGACATCCGCAAGGCCCTTCTCGACGCCGGACAGGACGTGCCGGCAGAGCTGGCGGCCATGGCGGACGAGCACGACGCCGCAGTGAAGGCGGGCACTGCGCGCATGCGGCGCAGCGGCTTCTCGGCGCGCGGCACCGTGACGGTGACGGAGGACGGCGCTCTCCAGGACGACGACGCGCGGCTCGACGGTGCGCTGGCTCGCAAGCGCACAGAGCACCAGCAGGGCCTCATATCCACGGACGAACTCATCGCTGCGGAGGACGAGATCGAGGCGTTGAGGGCCAAGGCCAAGGCGGAGAAGGCTGCAAAGTCCGCCGGCAAGCACTCCCGCAAGGGTGCCAAGGGGGAAGGGGAGGCAGCGGAGGGGGCGGCTCCGGGGAAGAGTGCGCCCGCCTCTTCGTCCTCTTCCTCGTCCTCGTCCGCTTCGTCATCAGCAGCAGGTTCGTCATCGTCTTCATCGGCTGCTGCGGCTGACGCGGGCTCCTCGTCGTCCTCGTCGTCCTCCTCCGCAGCGGCTGGAGCGGCAGCAGCATCGGCGGCAGCCCCTGCAGCGCCCGACGCAGCGCAGGCCCTGGCAGCCGCGCGCAAGGCAGCCGCAATGCTCAGAGCCAAGTCGCGGGCCAAGACCTTGATGGCGGCCAAGGGCGCCTGCCCGCAAGCCGAGGCCGACGCAGTGGCCGCGGAGCTCAAGGTGGCCGAGGAGAAGCTTGCCGAGCTGGAGGCGCCCGAGGAAGCTCGCAAGGCCAAGGAGCGGGTTCAGGCGGCGCTCCGCAGCATCAGCCAGTCCAAGGCGACCGCGGACGAGGCCGGCTTGGCCGCCGCTGGCCAGGACCCCGCGGACGAGTCTGCTTCTCTCGACTTTGTCATCAACGACTACCCACAGCGCGCGCGCCGGCGCGTGCTCTCCAAGGAAGTGGCGACGCAGATTGCCGAGTGGTACGGCTGCGCGGTGACGACCAAGGGAGTGCACGTGGCGCCGGGCAGGCGGCCCCCGCCCGGCAAGGAGAAGCTCACGCTTGTGGTGGACGGGCCCAGCATGGCCAACGTGCGGCGGGCGCAGGCGGAGCTGCGACGCACGCTCGACGAGGTGACGGCAGAGGTTGGCGTGGACAAGGACGCCCTGGCTTACGGCAAGTTCACCATCGACGTCTGAGCCCTGCCGCGGAATCCGCTGCGTGACTGCGTGAGCGATCGAGCCAGACCACGTGTTCGTTTGTGGCGTGGTCGTCTGCGGCCGTGTCGCGCTGCGGCCGGCAATCGTCATCGTTTGTGGCCCACACCACATCGCTCGCCATCACCAGCAGCTGCAGCGCCACACGAGCAAAGCATCATCAAGCAAGACAGACAGGGTCGGGCGGCCTCAGGCCCCTCAGGCCTCGGCGGCAGCAGTGATCTCGGCCAGAAGCGGCCGCCACTGCACGGGAGCGGAGGTCTCGGCCCCGCTTCCGAGGAGCGTCTCCTCCTCCTCCGGAGTGAGCTCGAACCCGGCCGCCACAAGCGCGCCGCGGAACGAAGGCCTCGCGATGGTGCCCCTCATGGCCGGGTCGAAGAGCCGCAGAGTCCGGTGCAGCTCCCAGCGGCGACCCGTGAAGAAGGCGGAAAGCCGCGCAAGCAGAGCCGCACGGGATCCCTCGGCCGGTGCAGGAGCGGCAGCGTCCTCTGGCGAACGGCCAGCATCCGACGGCTCCACGCCCTCGCTTGCCCCGTCGACGGGTCCATGGGCGCGGCTGCGAATCTCGCGATCAAAGGCCCGCTGCGCCTCGGCGAAACCGCGCACGGTGGCGCCGAGCCCTGAGTCGGCCGCCGCCTCAGCGCACGAGCACTCGTCGCACGAGGGGGTTCCGCGGCTGTGGGGCCGCGAGCGCTCAAGCGTGTCGGCCTGGCTCGGCGGGGCGAGCCTGTCTCGGATCAGCGTGGCCTCCTCCTCACTGACGTCCTTGGCCTGCCAGCCGGAGCCGGTGCCATCGTCCCACGCCACGTTGGCGCGGCCCCAGGCCGAGGCACGGGGCGGGTGCGGGAAGTGCTCGGGCGCGTGACCCGCGCCGTGCTCAAGGCCGAGAGTGACGCCCCGGGCAATGTTGGCAATCTCCGCAACCTCCTCCGGGCTCACGGAGGCAGCGCCGGAGCCCGCGCCGGTGATGGCCATGAGGAAGCCCTTCCAGGAGATGGCGCCAGCCGGCAGGGCCGAGGGAGCGGGAACGCCGCGGCAAGCCGCCTCCTCGGCTGCCTCCTCCAGCGAGGCTGGCGGATACCGAGACATGGCCGCGGCGACGTCGGCAGCGGTCATCCCGAGGTCGAGGTGGTGGCGGCGAAGCAGCCCCCTGAACTCGCCATGCGAGATGGCGCCGGGGCAAGCCCTGCCCAGCTCGCGGAAGCAGCGACGGAGGTGCGAGCGGGAGGAGAGGATGGCCGACCGGAGCTGCTGCTCGATGCGCGCGCCCTCCACCGGGTCGCCCTCGCCCGCTGTGAGGCCGGACGCCGCGGCGGAGTGCGCCGCGGCAACGAGGGCGTCGCAGAGCGCCGGCCAGCGGACCAGCAGCTCGCCGTCCTCGCGCTCGTCGCACAGAAACTGGGCCATGAGCGCCGCCACGTCGGCGGCGTTGACCACGGGCGGGCAGGCCCCGTAGGCGGCCAGCACTGCGGTGGCGGTGCCCACGGGGAGGCGGCCGGTGTCGCGCCTGTCTCTGGAGAGCATGGCCCTGCGCGCGGACGCGAGGCACCCCGCCAGCACGGGCGCGACGCGAGCGGCTGGCCCGTGAGCGGGCGACCCTTCGCCTCGGCCTCCGCCCTCTAGCGAGTCCGCGTCGGGCGCCTCGTCAACACCGCTGCTGCCGCCGCCGCCGTCGTCGTCGTCGCTGGTGGCACCCGCCGCGCCGGCGCGGCCGTTTCGGCGCAGCCAGCGCTTGGTGAAGGCGTCTGCCCCCGTGAGCAGGAACTCCGCTCCGGGGGAGTGCGCGAGCACTAGGCGCCCGCCAACGGCCAGGTCCTCCGCCCGCAGGAGGGGGGGCTCGGGCGCGAAGGGCAGCCTCTCGCGGATGCCGATGCCGCGAAGGGGGGCGACGCCGGTGCAGCCGGCACCCGTTCGGTCCTCCTTGCCCAGCGAGCCGCCTGCGTAGCCCTGGCCGAAGCCGTGGCCGTAGCCGTACACCGCGCCCACGCCTCCGAGGGCGCGCTCGCGGGCCATGACGGTGGCGCGGAGTGCGGGGTCGGCGAAGCTGTTGTCCGCGTCCTCGCCGGCGTGGAGCGCGCCCGTGCGAAGGGCGTTGCGATACCGCCCGCGCTCGAGGTAGCGAGTGCCCCATCGGCCCGTGTTGGGGAGGAGCGTCTCGTTGATGGCCAGGGTGCCGTCTACGAGGAAGAAGGACACAACGAAGCGGCGGCCCTCGTCCTCCGGCCGCGGGTTGGCGAGGCGGGCGCGGAAGGCGAGCACCCGGCCGTCGCACTCGAAGAAGCTGTCCATGTCGGGGCGCTGGCGCCACGTGGGCACGAGCTTTCCAGCGTTGCGGCGGGTCTCCTCCTCGTCGCCGATGGCCAGCGGGCCGGTGTGTGGCGGCACCAGCGTGCGAGTCGGGCGGCGCGGGGCGGCAGAGGTAATGGGGCCCGATCCTGCCAGCTCCGTCTGGTCGACGTCCATCGACTCGCGGAACCAGGCGACCGTGAAGGGGTCCGCGCGGCGAAGCCAGATGCGCTTGCCGAAGACAGTGATCCAGCTCCCAGCCCTGAGCAAGTCGGGGGTGACGTGGGTGACGGGGGCGCGGGCGGCGCCGCTGTCCAGGGCGTCGGCGACGCCCCCAGCTCCGTAGAGCGGCGTGCCAGTGATGGGCGACACGTAGGTCCCGCTCCAGCTCCCGGGACTGAATCGGTAGCGGGCCTGGCCGCGGTGGGCCGCGTGGGAGGCGCGCGCTTCCGCCGCGGCCTCGGCGGGCGAGAGCAGGCCGATGCGGTGCCGGGTGGGCTCTGCCGACGCTGCCGCGCCGCCCCGGGTGGGCGGGCGAGGCGGGAGCGCGGGGGTGGCTGCGCTTGTGCCGCCGGCAGTTGCCGGGCGGGTGCGGGGGGCCGCGGCGGCTGGGCCGAGCTCGGGCGGCGGCACGATGGCGGACGGGCGTGAGAGACCGGCAGGCGCGAGGTCCTCCTTGGCCCGGGGCACGCGCTGCCGAGAGAGGAGCTTGGTGGTGCCTCGGCCGCTGCGGGGAAGCGCGCGCGGGGGGGGGGGGGGGGGAAGGAGGAGTGCAGGATGGGGTGGGCGCGGCGTTCGAGGGAGGGGAAACTCTCTTGGCTTGCGAGCACAGCACCGCTCGGAGCAGCCAGGCGACGACGCGCATGGCCGGCGCCAGGCGAAGACTGCCGCCCGTCGTGTCCGACTAAGCCGGCGGGGCGCCCCACGCGCAGTCAGCGAAGCGGCGGACTGGCACCGCCTTGGTCGGCGGGCCGCGAGTCGACCAGGCTCCCCACAGGCCTGGTCGCTCCCCCTCCCCCGTGCCTTGTGCCTCACCTGTTCTTCGCTTCTGGGGCGATGACCTCGACAGTCTCGTCCTCCAGGTAGTAGTGGAGGGCGACGACGACGAGGTCGCCGGTGGCGCCGGCGGGGCCCGATCGCTCGTCCAGAAGGCCCTCGAAGCGCAGGACGCGGCCGCGGGCGGCTTCGAAGCGGCCGCGCGCGTCCGGGGAGCGGGAGAAGAACCCAAGAGCTGCGTTCGTCTCGAACCCACGGTCGTGGGCCACGGTCGTCGGGCGGGCCCAGTCGTGAACGCGGCGGGTGGGGGGGTGCGAGTACGACGCGGGAGCGGGGATGGGGTCCCCGAAGGGCGCCCTGCCGTTGGCAGCGAGCCAGCGACGGGAGTAGGCGTCGGCGTCCATGAGGGTGAGCGTGAGCGGGGGGGACGCGATGCGAATCACTGCGCCGGCGCAGGCCAGGTCCGACAGCTCCAGGGGCCGGGTGCCGTCCTCGGTGACGAGGCTGACCTTGGACTTGCGCAGGAACTCGCCTTGCACAAGGCCGGCGTTGTCCTGGCGCGGCTCGAAGAGCCGCACCTCGCCGGTCGCGTGGTACCACCACAACTGAAGCACCCGGGCGCGGCTGCGCTCGATGGCCGAGCCAATGACTTCCTCCTCGAAGAACACGCGGAAGCGCAGGGTCTGCGGTCGCGGGGACGGAGCAGGGCGGCGGCGGCCGGAGGCGCTTGAAGCAGCGCAACTCGGCCTGTCCCAAAAGCGGCCCGCGCGCAGCCAGGGGGCACAACCCAGAGCGCGAAGTCTTCCCCAGACGGAACGGTGCAGGCACGTTGCATTGGCTCGAGCGACGCAACCCGAGCAAAGAGCCCCTGCTCGGGAGCACGGGGCGGTAACGGCGGCAGACGCAAACAATTCGGCTCGCCTCGCGCGCTCACCTCCGCGTGGTCGTCAGCTTTGGGGGGCGCTTCGTCGTCTCCGTGGCGCTTGGTGTCCACGTAGTGCCTCCGGATCGACGCGCGGGGGTCCACATCGCCCTGGACCTGAGCGGGCGCCTCAAGGCGCGGCTCGTGGCGGCGGTTCGTCAGCAGCGTTTCCCCCCGGCGGTCATCGAGCGGCTGCTTGGGCGCCGTGTAGGTGAAGTACTGGCGCAGGCCGAACTCCGGGCTCGGAACCTGCGGGCGTAGAATCACACCAACCCGTCCCAGCCGCGAGCGGTGGCTTGCGGGCGGCGGCGGGACAAGGCAGTTGAATCGCTCGCAGCAGCCGCCGTTTGCCCCTCCCCCGGGCGATCCGCGCAGTCTCACCTCTCGCTGGTGCAGGTGACGGTCGTAAGAGTACTGCGACAAGCTGCCCAGCAGCAGGTCCGCCGTGCTTGGAGGCCCATTCGGAGCCGCCATGCTTGCCGGTGCGAGGCTGCCCAAGGTCCCTCTCGGCCCGTCGTTGCGCGGCCTGGCCGCCTGCTGGCCAGCGCGCTGCAGAGCCGGCTCCGCCCGCGGCGCCGCGCGGTGCTGGAGCGCAAGCACAACCCAGAGCGAGCGCTCGCCTCTAGGCGGGGCGCCACGTTTGGCGGCGCGAGATCGCTTCTGCCTGGCGCCAGGCTCCCGCTCGGCGAGTCGGCATGGCGAGCGCTGCTGAGCCAAGCGACAGCGCGTCGGCTGCCGAGGCAGTTCCGGGCGGCTCCCTGTTCGGCATGATTAGCACTCTGGTGGGGTCCTCGACCCCGGGCACGCCGCAGCGCGGCAGCACGCCTTCGGAAGCGGCTGACGGCGGCAGGGCGGAAGGCGCAGCGCCGGCTGTGGCTCCCAAGCCGCTGTCGACCGATGCAGTCCAGCGCGAGTTTCTGCTGCGCTTGAGGCATGGCGAGGCCGGGCCCGTGCGCGCGTTTTTGCAGTCGAGGCTGAGGCAGTTCGCGACGCAAGACTTTGCTGCGGCTCCCGCCCGAGGCGCGGGGAGCATCGAGGCGCAGGCGCAGCGGCTGCAGTCGGACATCCTTGCCCGGATGCAGAAATGCCACCCGTGGGCCAAGCTGGACGCCGCGGGGTGGAGCCAGGAGGCAGAGGCGGTCGAGCGTTTCGTGTCCTCCCAGCTGCACGACCACGTTGTGAAGGCCGCCGGTGCGGGCCGCGCCGCTGACGAGGCCTTTAGCTCTCGCTGCGACGCCCTTTGCACCTTCGTCGGTCCGGCAGAGCTCCACGTGCCGCAGGCGGCCCTTGCCCCGCGGTTCAAGGACACGTGGGCAACCGCGCAGGACTTCATCCATCGCGTAACCGCCTACAAGGACCCCTTCAGGAAGCTCCTCTGCATCGACCGCTGCTGCCGACAGCTCTACCGCATGATCCACACGGCCGGCGCAGTGGAGCGGGCGGCGCGGATGGCGGCGCCCGCCCAGCTTCCCGACAGCGAGCCGGCGGCTTCCCCCGCCGGAGGTGGCGACGCCGTTGACAACGCCGCGCCGGCCGCGGCTCGCGACAGCCCCTCCCCCGCGGAGGAGCAGTCCGGGCCGTCCGCCGACGACCTGGTGCCCTGCGTGATCTGGTGCCTGCTTCGGAGCAACCCCCCGCGCTTCCGCAGCCACCTGGATTTCATCACGCGGTTTCGCCCCCCGTCGCGCGTGTCCGGCAGCCTCGCCTACCACCTCACCGTGCTGCAGAGCGCCGTGCAGTTCATCGAGCGCTGTGGGGCCGAGGAGCTGGGCATGGGCCCCGACGCCTTCGAGGAGGCGCTGCGCGCAGGCGAGGAGGCGGCCGCCTCCCGGCAGCCGCTGGCCAAGCAGCTGCAGTCCATCGGCGACGCGTTCGACACGCCCAAGGACGACGCCGCGCCCCCCCGCGCGGCAGAGGCAGGGGCGTCCGGGGCTCGGCCAGACGCGGCGCCGGAGGCCGCGGGCGCGGGTCCCGGCGCCGCCAGCGCCGCTGCCGGGGCCGTGCCGCTGCCTGCGCTCGCGCCGCTGCCCATGGCACACGAGCTGCCGTTCAGCCCGCCGCTCAGTGAGGCCTCGCCCTCGGCGCTCGAGGCGTGGAAGGCTGACCGCTACCGCTTCCTGCGGCGCGACCCTGCGTCTCTCACTATGGCGGAGGTGCCGCAGCTGCTCGCCGAGTACCGGCACATGGTGGCCACCTGCGCCTCCATCGCAGAGGCCCTCGGGCTCCCCCCGCCGGACGTTGCACAGCTAAGCCCCGATGGGGCGGCGGGCGCGTCGGAGACGCCGGGCGCGCAGTGAGGGTCGCCGCTTGCGGCGTCGGCTTGCCCGGCGCGCGCGGACGCGCGGTGAGCACCCTCCGTCACTCCGTCAGTGTGAGCGCGTGTGTGTGCGAGAGAGAGAGCGAGCGAGCGAGCGAGCGGGCGACGGCCGCCACGCGGCACTTGTGGCAAGCGGGGCGCAAGTGCGCATGCCCCCCCCACGGTGGGTCTTGCAAAGTCTCGGTCGTGGAGGCGAACTGTGTTTGCATCTTGACGCCTCGAGGGTGACCGGACGCACACATACCCACGAAAGCGCAGCGATTTTTTTGACGCCGCGGGCTCCCTGGCCCGGCTCCCCCTCAGGACGAGCGTTGCACGCGATGACCACCGCAACACTAGCAACGGGCCATGCGCAGCGGGTTTGCCCCCATCATCGCCTGGAGCCGCCCCCGGGCGCGTCTGCATCGCTCCGCCGCTGCAGCTCCGCCACACGCCGAAGCATCAGCCAAGAGTGCGCGTCGGCAAGCGCAGCGTCGACGTCGGCTGCGGCCTGCCCCAGGCCCCCCAGCTCCGGGGCCGTCACCCCGCAGCGCGCCTCGGCGCGCAGTTGCATGTCGAGCGGCGGGAGCGACGCCGTCGTCCGAGGCCCCTGCCACGACGTGACCACCCGACTGCCCGCGCCAGCCTCTGGCGCACGCACAAGCTTGGGCCACACCGTGACGGCGGCGCAGTGCACTGCGAGCCGGGGGGCGGCATCGCCGTCGCGGACGACTTGCTCCGGGGTGCGGCCGTCGTGGCCGGCGGCAGCAGCTGCAGCCTCCTCGGCCGCCTTCTCGTCGGCCGAGTGTCGCAGCGAGGCGCCGCTTGCGGCGGGGGAGAGCCCCCCCTCCGGGCGGGGCGGCGCGGAGACGGTTCCTGCCTCCCAGTCCACTGCCGTGCCCTCCAGCACGGAGAGCTCATCGGCCACGGAATGCGGCGAGCAGCTCTCCAGAGCACGCCGCGCTCTGCCCCAGAGCCGGGCCGCGGCGCCCGTGCAAGCCGTCCCGCCCTCCCAGCTGCTCCGTGCGGCCTGCACCTGGCTCTGCCGAAGCGCGGCGGCTTGGCCAGTGAGCACCGCAGCCAGCGCCGGGTGCGGGGCGGCGGGGCCGAGCGGCGAGCCGGGCGGGGCCAGCCCCAGCTGATGCAGCGCCGCCGCGACGCCATCGCTGTCGCCGCCGACGGGCCCCACAAAGGGCCCCTGCAGCCCCCGAGAGGCAAGCACAGTCGCCCACCGGCCGCAGCCACTGGTGCTGGCCACCGTGACGACCCACCACCCCGGCGGCACGCCGCTGGCCACGTCAGTGTCGCTGGCAGTGCTGGTGCTGGCCTGGCCGCCGCCGCCCATGCCCAAGGCTTGGGCCGGCGTGTCCAGGGCGTCGCTCACAGGGCCCCACAACAGCGGGTCCTCCCAGTGGCTGCCTCCACCCGACCAAGCGTCCGCCTCCAAGGCGCTGCCGTCGTCGGCGCGCGCGCCTCCGCTGCCGTGAGCGCTGGCGAGCGGGGAGTCCGTCGGATTCGCGTCGTCCTGCCACCTGAGCGGCCAGGTCATGCGCAGCGCAAGGAGGCGGGCGGCGGCGTGGGCCTCGCCTACAGACCCGTCGGCGATGGCGTCCGCAGCGTCGCGCCCGCGCCGCCTCGCTGCCGCCAGCGCATCCGCAACGCTGCCTGGCGGCCACTGCGACGCGGCGTCGCAGCCCTCGTCGGCCCCAGAGGGCAGAGGGAGGAGCCACGCCACGCCCGCCTTTCCGGCGGGCGCGCTCCGACCAGCGTCGCAGAGCGCGCTGGGGCCCTCCCGCCAGGCGGGCGGCACCCGCTGAGAGGGCAGGACGAGGAAGGATCGGCGGCGCAGCAGCGCGGCCCCGTCGGGGTTGCAAAGGCCTGCCACGGGTCTGGAAAGGCACGGGACTCTGCAAATGGCCACGTATGTGGAGTCAAGCCCGAGCGGGCCGCGGCGCTCTCGCGGGCGGCCTCGGCTGGCGCCGGCTGCCTCGCCTGGCACGAACACAGTCAGGCCCGAGCCAGAGGCCGTGCTCTCCACGGCGCGAGGAGTGTGCTGGTGCCTCGTCCACCTCACAGAGCGAACGAGCTCGTCCAAGCACGGGACAGGCACTGCGGCGCGGGCGGAAGAGCCGACGCCCTGGCGGGCGGCCTGGCTTGCCCGCAGCCGCAGGTCAGCGTGCTCTCGCGTCACAGGCACCATGGGGGGCTTGTCCACGACAACCACCACCGGAGACGCCACTCTGATGGCCGATGACACGCTTTCGCGGGGCATGCGCCGACAAAAGACGGCGCGCGCCGCCGCCATTGTCGGCGGGCAAGAAGCGCCGCTGGCCGGTGACCAGCCAGCGGGCTGGGGTCGCCTGCTCGGTAGGAGCGAGCCTCTCTGCTGCGGTGGCAGTGCCCGGCGGCAAGCGTTGCACCAAGGGCTCCGTCGGAGGGGAGAGTGGCCTTGAGGCGCGACAGAGCGCTCTCCGCTCCAAGCTCTGCATTCCCCTGTCGCAGCTCCGCGCCAACCACACCACGGCAAGCTCGGTGAACCCCTGCGTCTGGGAAGCCAACCCCTCACATGCCCCCCCCTGGGCGCGGCGGGCGTGCGCGCGGAGGACCCAGGGGTCGCATTGCGGTGCGCCAGGGAAGCAAGTCCACGTTTCCCAAGAAGCCGGCCGTCCCCGAGGCCACGACGGATGTGGCGTTGATGCAAGCGTATCTGCGAGCTAGGGAATCCCGCCTTCGGGGTGACGTCATTGACGCAAGCGGCGGGGGGGTTCTGGTCGTGCTTGCCGACGCGCCCGCCGCCGTTGCTGCTTGGCTGTGCGGTTGCTGTGGCTCAGGGACGGCCACCAGCGGGGCGCCTCTGGCCGTAGAGTACGCGAGGAATGTAGGCGAGTGTCTGGGTGCGCTCCCCGCGCTTGGGCGCGCTTTGGACGCGACCGAGACCTTGGCGGGCCTCGTGCCGGAGGCTGCTTCGGCTCGCGCTTCGCGGGAAGCCGCGCTTGCCGAAGGCCTGGAGTTTTCGCGGCTCCAGGACGAGAGCAAGACGGGACTTGGCCAGCCCAGGGAGCGGGCTGCGGCTTCGACCCGCGCCGCCGCGTCCGCTCAGCCCGTCGGCGCAGAGGCCGCTTCCCCGGGCGCTGACGGCCGGATCCCCTGCGTTGAGCGGCGCCCCCTTGGCGCTGTGCCTCCCTCTGCCACCCAGGCGATTTGTCACGAAGGCGGGTGGAGCAGCTGCGGCGTGACGGCTGCGCTGGGACGGGGCACGGCATTCACTGCGGAGGGCTTGGCTAGCGCTCTTGGGGTGGCCGTCCCAGTCTCTGGCGCGCCGCAGACGGACGCCCGTTCGTCTGCGTGTTGTACACACCCGCCTCCGCCGCTGGCCCGCGAGGTAATGCCGCCGAGACGGGCGGAGGATCGCCTTGTGCCGGGGGCGCAGGCTGCGCTCTCGCAGGCGGCCGCGGAGACCGCGCCGCTCGAGCCTGTCGCAAGCTTGCGCCCTCGCTGTGCGGCGAGCTCAAAGGCGCGCCCGTCGGAGCCGTCCAAGGCCAGGGCCGGGGCGGTCGGTGGACTCGTTCCGCTGGAGCGACCAACGCTGCCACGGTGGGCGAAGCGCCTCCCGTTTGGGCGGTTGCGAGCGGCAGCGGCTGTGCCTGGTGGCGAGGCCGAGGACGGCAGGCGACGCGTGTGGCTAGACCCAGCAATGACCTCGAGCGGTGCGCTGTCACGACGGCGTCGCGCGCGCGATGCCGCGGTGTGGTGCGGGCAGGAGCGGGGCGAGGAGGTGGGCGACCGCGCTCCAGCGCCGCTTGAGCCGCCCGGGGCCGTGCCCGACCGACAGGTCCTGGAGGCGTGGGAGGGGCTGTGGCTGGCAGGCCTCTGCGAGCGCGCAGGCAAGCCCTTGCGCCTGCGGGACTGCCGGGCCGGAGCGAGTGGACGCGAGCTGGCTCCTCCCGAGGTGAGAAGCGTGCTTGCAGGGCACTGGGGCCGCAACGAAGCGCGCGTGCGCGCGGCAGCAGAGTGCCGCAGCTGGCTTGCAGACCGGCGGCTGCTTGGGCGCGACGGGTCGGACGCCGGAGTCGACTTGCTGGCCTACGCCCGTGAGCCTGGAGCTTCGCATGCGGAGGCCTGCGTGGTGCTGTGCGACGCAGGCGCACCCTCGTGGCGCGAGACTGCGAGCGCAAGCCGAGCGGCCTCCGCAAGTGGTCGGCAGCTTTGGCTGTTTCGGGGCCAGGAGGGTCCCAACGTGCGCGTGGAGCAGATGAGCCTGGACGCATTTGTCGCGGCGCTTGCGTGACGGGGGGGGCGGCGCAATCGCCAACTAATGAGGGCTCATCGTTTCGGACTTGCGCCTGTCGCTGATCGCGCACCCTGTTGCTCGCAAGCTGACAAATGCAGGGCCTCAGTCGGCCGCTCCGGGCAGGGTTGCATGTGAAGCCGCGACGGCGGCCGTCCGAACATGCCGCCTTGGAGCCCCTGACGTGATTCGACGCAAGGCATCGCGCGCGACGTGAGCAGACACGAAACCGCGACGCCCAGCCCCCCACTTCGTCGCGTCTCCCATCCAGCCCCAAGAGACCAAGATATCAATCGACGGAGATAGCACTCCGAAGCCCAAGCACCACCCGCCGCCGGCCAGCAGCGTTGGGAGCAGACAAAAGACCTCAAAGTCGGAAGAGTCTCCTTCGTGGCGGGACAGATCCACGGCCATAAGCCTGGGTAGCTGGGAGAGCACCACCGAACCGACAGCTATCGCAAGCCCGATGAGCTCCATCGCGTCGGCCTGGCTGATGGTGGCGCAGCACAGCGTGCCGCCCTGAGTTGGGAGGGAAAGTGCCGCAAGGGCCACCGCAAACACCGCAAACATCACAATCCATACACACGCGCCCGTCCGGAGCCATTCCATCCACCAGCCTCCGCAGTCCAGCTCATGAACCAGCGACAGATCCGGGCCGGCGCGTTGCTGGCCCAGCACCGTGGAGCCCCAGCACTCCAGCAGCATCCCACTCAGGCACACGAAGCACAGCGCCTGCACGGCAAGGAGCGCCGCGCTGAACCAGGGTCGCAGTCGGATTCCCATGCCCGCCAGCGACGCATGCGAGGCCCCGTCGCCGGCATCGCGAGTCCGCCGGCACACGGTCGCCAGAGCGAGCGCCATGCTTGCAAGCGACACCGCCGCGGCCATGCCTGCGCAGATGCCGACGTCGTCGTTCCGCTGCGAGATGAAGATGAGCGCGCCCACCGCAACACTACTCCCAAGCTGGGAGAGCCAGGCCAGGGTCGGAAGGCCGCTTGGCAAGACCCGCCACGGCTCCGGCCCGCCCAGGCTGGCACAAAAGGGCGACGTTTCCAAGGCAACTTGGGTCGCAAAAGCAAATGGCGAGGGTCGCCTGCACACCAGGCTTGTGAGCGCTGCCCATGCTCGGCATGCGAGCATCGCTGCGCCGGGCAGCAGTGTCATGCAGACGAGCGCCACTGCAAGCGTCTTGCCTTGCTCGAAGTGCGCTTGCAACATTCTCGGCGAGGACGCTTCGGATACGGAGGCCGCGCCGCCGCACACTGCTTTGGAGAGCTTGGCCGGGTCCACAGCAAAGAACTCCGTGCTCCAGGACAAGGGCACTGGGGCCTCTGGCAAGCGCGAGCTGCAGCTGAAGCCCAGGGCCTCCTCCGCCGAGGCTGGCTCCAAATCCAACGCGCAGAGCCACCGCGCAGCTTCGGCAGGGAACGAGCCCAGCGGAAAGGCTTGCGTGACCCGTGAAACGCACATGAGACCCCACGGGTGTGACCAAGCTGACGACAGTGTTGAGGTTGCCGCCCCGATGAATCCAACGACAGTCACGAGCCAGCGGCTCACGTCGAGGCACTCGGAGTGCTCGGCGCCAGCAGCGCTCCGCGACCCCAGCTCGGCCCTCCACGCATCCGATGCCGCCGCCACAGCGCACCCCAGCGCCCGGAACGGGTGCGGGTGCACGTCGCCCAGCTCCACCAGGCACTGGCGCAGGAGGCTGTCCCGTTCGCGAGCTCCGCCCGTCCCCAGCACGGCTTTCCGAATCGCCGCCGCAGCGTCCCTGCTTGGGTTGTTGGCGAGCGCCCAGTAGGCCTCCTCGGAGCGCTGCGCTACGGCGTGCAGGCCGTGGCGCTCCTCGTCGCGAGTCCAGCAGTCCAGCTCCCCCAGGCACCGCGCCGTGATCCCCACAAGCTGGGCGGTATCACCGTTGGCACGTAGCGCCGCAGCATCCAGCGCGTCAGCGTCAGGGACTCCTACAACGCCCTCCCAGCGGAGCCCGGGCAAGGCTGGGCCAAGGTCCCGCACCCATTCGGCCGCCACCCCTGCAAACGCCTCGGCCCGCCACGCCACCCCAGGGTCGGTGCAAACCATCTCGCCCAGCCGAGCTCTCGCTCGCGACGCCATGACCGTGTCGTCCTTCAGCATCTCTGCAGCGCTCAGCAGGTCCGGGTGTGCGGCCAGGCGCCTGACCAGGCCGACCCACGCACTTCTCTCGTCTTCCCGGAGTCCTAGCCGCGAAGCAGGGCCCGCGGCGAGCCCGTCGAGCGCCGGCATCAACGCAAGGGCGGATCGGATTGCGAAGACCAGCGCGTCGCCGTCCCGCAGCATGGTGTAGGCGAGCTGGCGCTGAAGCCGAGCCACGAACCTGGTGAGCGCCCGCAGCCGGGCCACCTCCGCAGCAGCAGCAACAGGCAGGGCACCACCCCGGAGCTGGTGCCGCTCCTGCTTTCGCCACGCAGCCCCAATGCGCGGTGGCAAAGTCCCCGCGTCGGACAAGGCGACAGCAACCGCCTCTGGGGAAATTCCGGCCTCCGCGCCGGCTGCCACGGCTTCGGCCGCAAACACTGCGGATGCCCCACCCGCATTCCACCCGTCCCAGGTACGCCGAAGCTCATGGCGCAGCACCGCCGCCTCGGCGGGCGAGAAGAACTCGTCGAGAAACATCTGCTCCCAGCACCGTGCGCTCCCAACGTCAGCGCCAACGCGGCGGTTCGTGGACGCCAAGGGCACAGCGCCCCGGCCCGCGAAGGCAAGAATGCGCCTGCGCACATTGGCATGCGCCCACAGCCGCCAAAAGCCCACTGGGCAGGGCTGCTCCAGCCGCTCGCCGTCCGCTCCGGCTCCCGGGGTCTGCCGGCCCTGTGGCCGACCGCGCGATGCCCGGGGGCGCATGCGCCGTGCGGGCAGCTCCCGGTCCCTTTCCCGGTTCCACTGCCACAAGCCTCGTCGCAGGGGAGTGCCGAGCGTGCCAGCGGCAGCCGGCGACTCTGCCGGGAAAATCTGCGAACCAGCAGCAGCCGTGACCCACAAGCGACGGCGGCTTGCCCCTGCGCCCCACTCCCGCTTCTGCCCACGCCCCCCCCGCCCCCCTCTCCCCCGCGTTCCGGCCATGCGCGTGATCCAGCGCTCGGGGAGCGTGCTGCGGACTACCTCGCTGACCTTCGTGGACGTTGGAGGTGAGCGCGGCGGCGGTTGCAGCTGGCCGATGGGCAGGCGACCAGTTGCAGATTCAGCCGCCGGCTTGCCCGGCTGTCAGACCCCCAAGGCCCCCGTGACCTCGCTTCCCGCGGCGGTCGTCTCGCAGCTTTGCCCGTGGCGTTGTGCACAGTCGTGGCCCTCGGCCTGGCAGTGCGATCTGGGGTGAGTGCGCAGTGATGCGGCGTGATTGGCCATCAGGCTCGGGTGCCAATGGTCCGGCATAGTCCCCCTCGCGGCGAGCCAGCTCCCTATGACCCGCATGCTCGTGGCGCTTATCTGCGCGCAGTCGCGGTGCTACCACGAGAACCCCGACGTTCGGAGGCAGCGGTGGACGCTCCACGAGCCCTTGCCAGCCGGCGACGTCGCCGTTGCGGGCACAGCCTGGCGCGCTGCGGCGCGCAGGCGCCACTTGGGCCGGGACACTTGCAACGTATCGTGCTGGTCGGTTCTGGGGCTGCGGCGTCCCGACGCATTGGAGGAGTTCTTCCCCGAGGCAGCGCTCGCGCAGTGAGCGCGCGCTTCTGCCACGCGCCCACTGCCAGCGCGCCCCGCCAGCCTCGCGGGGTCTGATTGCGGCCGCGCTGTGCGAGCTTGCCTGCTGTTCGTTCGGGCGTGCAGCTAATGTGTGGACGGACCGGCCAAGCGCCGCGGCGGCGACAACTGAAGCCCGTTGCGGCCCGCCGGGGTGGGCGCGCTCAGCTCACACGCAAGTCCGCGACCAGCATGCACACGAATGCGCAAGCTTGGCTGGCCGCGATCGCGGCGGGTCAGGCGGCGAGCGAATCCGCAACGGGAGGGGAGAGCGGCGGGGCGTGGCCGATGCATGCGGCCGCACTGGAACGGCGATCAGATGTTGAGCGGGCCAAGGGTCGCCGGGGAGATCTTGCGGCGGAAGGCGTGGCTGTTGGTCGCCGCGTGCAGGCTCATCTCCGTGACGTCGGTGGAGATGGTCTTGTCCTGGCGGTGGACGCGGACCTCGGTCATGCGGTTCTTGTAAATTCCCTCCCAGCCAAAGCGCGTCTTGTCCGAGATGGCGTCCGACATCAGGTCCTCGTCGGGCACCGGGAGAACGCGCATGATGCGCTCGCCGCCCATGGACTTGTCCTCTGCCGTCTCGTAGGGGCTGGGCGTCCACTGCTTGCTGAAGGCGTAAATCGGCGTGCCGCACGCGTCGAACGGGCACACGGTGTCGTGGCGCTGCAGCTCCCACTTGCGGTACTTGAAGGCCACCGGCTTGAGCGTGAGGGCGCCGGCCGGGAAGCGGGCGCCGGGCTTCTGGCTGAGCTCGAGCGCCGCGCGAGCCTCGGCATCGGTCACGTCCTCGGCGCGCGCGGGGCAGCTGGCAGGGGCCGCCGCGGCAGCCGGCACGAAGCCCGCAAGGGAGCCCATGCCGCGGGATCCGGCCGCGAAGGCCGCCCTGGCGGCGCTTGCCGCGGAGGCGCGGGCGGCGGTCAGGGCCATGGTCGGCAGTGCAAGGCCGGCCCCTCGGAGGCCGCGCAGTCGATCGCTTCGCGGGCGCGCTGGCCTGCTGGTGGCCGGTCCGGCAGAGCCAGTTGCACGGCAAACTTGAAATTTGGCGGCCCAGGCGCGTTCACTCGCCCTCAGGCCGCCGCTGCCGGAGCCGCGCACGGCCTCGCCGCCATGGCTGCGGTGTCAATCACGACCATGATCGAGAGCCTGCAGAGCGGCGACAACGACGTCCGCAAGAAGGTAAGAGGCGGCGCATGCGATGCGCGGCTTTCTGACAGCTCGCCCTCGCCGCGTTCGGGCCCGCAGCGGCGAGCGCCAAGGCCCGCCGAGGCGCAAAGACGCGCCCCGCGACGTGTTTTTGGCTTGATCGCCCCGCCGCAGGCAGAGGCGTCCTTTGCTGCGGCGCTCGAGTCTGCGCCGGCGCAGGTGAGCAAATTTGAAATCGCGCTGGCTTAGGCCGCCGCCATTGTCGGCGCCAGCCGCCGCTGGCATTCGCCGCCTGCCGCAGCCCAAGCGCAACCGAGATGCTCCGCGCGGTCGCGCTGCTGTGTCCACGTCCACGCTGCGGCCTTGGCGCCTCTTGAACACGCTCGGCCGCTCAGGTTGTGCGATCGATGCTCGAGGCGATGGCTTCGCACCCGGACGAGAGCACCCGCCTCGCGGCCGCCGTCTTCATGCTCCAGCCGCTCGAGACGTGGCCCCGCCTGGATGAGGACACCCGGCAGATGGGTGAGTCGTGGCCTGCGCCGGCGCCGCCGGCAGCAGCGCACGCCTTGGCGAATGGCACCGCCCGCCGCCACCCTGCTCGCCCCCGCAACCCCCCCCCCCCCCGTCTTCTCCGCGCCCGTCGCAGTGCTGCGAGTGTTCGCGGACAGGACGCTGAACGAGCCCGTGTTCGCAGTGCGCCGGCGCGTCGTCAACTCTTGCATGCACGTCGCGCGCGTCACCTCCGCGTGGCCCGGCGTGGTGGAGGGCGCCATCGGGGCCCTGCCCACCGCATCCCCGGAGCACAAGGAGTCCCTCCTCACCCTCGTGTCCCGCATCGCTGAGGCCCGGCCCGAGTGGGTGATCCCCCAGGCGGCGGCGCTCGCCGCCCCGGCCGCCGCCTGCCTCGCCACCGGCAACCCCGCCCCCGTGCGGGCCGCGGCGGCTGGGTGCATCTCCCGCGTGGCCTCGCGGCTGGAGGACCCCGCGGCCATCGCCGGCTACTCGGCTGCCCTGGGGCCCATCCTGACGGCCACTCGCGAGATGGCGAGCGAGGGCGCCGAGAGCGAGTGCAGGGAGGTCCTCAGCGACCTAACCTCCGCCATCGGGGGCATGAACGCCCGCCTGCTGCTCAAGTCCTGCGCTGCCACCGTCGTCGGGGGCGCCGAGTCCATCGCCGCAACGGACAGCTTCTCCGACGAGGTGCGCACCGAGGCCATCCAGGTGTTCATCACGGCCTGCCAGCTGGCCGGCCCGCAGGTGCGCTCCGCGTCCCTGCACGGCTCCCTCATCACGCTCTGCCTCAGGCTCATGTCGCGGGTGCCTGAGGATGGCGTCATGGTGCCGTCCGCCTTTGCGGCTCTGCCGTACGCGCCGGAGCAGCTGTCCACTTCGATGCGCGACATCGCCTCCCTTGCCGACGTCGCGGAGGACGCACTTGACCGCGTTGCGTCCTCCTTCGGCGCCTCCCTCGTGCTCACCCCAGCCATGGCCGCCATCTCCTCGCTCGTGACCGGCTCCCAGCCGTGGAACGTTCGTCGCGCGGCCGTGGTGGCCATCGCAGTGCTCGTGAACGCCTGCGGGCGCCCGTCCGCCGCGCAGGGCGGTGCAGGCGCGGGGGGTGCGCACGCTGCCAAGGGCCGCGGTCAGGGCGGTTTCACCCGCGAGCAGCGCGCGGCCGTGCTCGCTATGCTGGTCAAGGCGCTGTCCGCCGACCCGGACCCCCGCGTTCGCTACGAGGCCGCGCGGTCCCTCGGCCGGTACGCCGAGGCCCTGTGCGACCAGCACACGCCGTCGGCCCGCACTGCCTGCCGCGAGATGTGCTCGCCCGGCGGGGCCATGACTGCGCTCGCCGCCGCGTGCAAGCCCACGGCGGGCCACCCGCTGGTGGTGTGCGGCGCCGCTGCAGAGGCGATCAAGCACTGCCTCAGCTCCGCGTGCCCGCACGAGGCCGCCGTGGAGCGCATGCCGGAGCTGATGGCGGCGCTGCAGCCGCTGCTGGGCACCCCCTCGGCCTCCGTCACCGCGCAGGCGCTCGAGACCGTGGCCGCCGTCGCCGCCGCCACCGGGGACGAGTTCTCAGCATACTACGCCCCCCTGATCGGCCCCATCCGCTCCATCGCCTCCAGCTCGACCGTCATCGGTACGGGCGCCGAGGCGGCTCGCGTCCGCGCCGCGGCCATGGTCTGCCTCGGGTCGCTGGTTGAGTCCGTGTCGCCGGAGGAATTCAAGGCCGATGCCGCCGCCACTCTCGGCCCCATCTTTGAGGCGATCACCGCCGCCTCCTCGGGCGACCCCGCCGCTGCCGCAGCGGCAGGCTCTGCAGGAACCGCCCCGGCCCCGGCGTCCGGGTCGGCCATGCAGCTTGGCCAGGCCGCCCTGACGGCGGTGGGCCGAATCGGGTCCCACCTGGGTCCCGACTTTGCGCCCTTCCTGGGCCCCATCGTGCCCCCGCTGCTGGCCGCGGCATCGGTGAACGTCGACTTCTCCGCCAGCCAGGCCGAAGACGAGGTCCACCCCTCCTCCGGCGACGGCAAGTCCGTCGTGGTGTCCCTCTCGGGCGTGGGGAACGTGCGCTTCCAGATGAACACCGACGCTGTGACCGAGAAGCAGGAGGCCCTCTCCTCCCTGCTGGACCTCTGCGTGTCCTGCGGGGCCGCCGTGGGCCCGTTCGCCCCCCAGATCGTCGCGGTGCTGATGGCGCAGGTATCGGAGAAGTTCAACGGCGTTTGCAGAGCGCTGGCTTCCTCTGCGCTTGCTCCCTGCATCAAGGCCGCTGTCGAGTACGCGCAGGGCCAGGGGGCGACCGAGGCCGCCGCCGTGGCCAGCGTGGCGCCCATGCTGCTGGCATCGATCACTGCGGTGGCGCAGCAGGCGCGGCAGGAGGTGACCACCGACGGGGCGCCCCTGCAGATGGCGGAGGCGCTCAAGGACCTCGTTGTGGTCTCGCTCGTCGGGGCGCGAGACGAGGTGCACCTCTTCACCAAGGCCGACACGCCGGTGCTGGCCCTGCCCAAGGAAGTGGTGGAGGAGTGCGTGCTGGGCTCGTGCTCGGCAGCGGGCATGGCGGCGGAGCGCATTCGCGTGAAGCGGGAGGACATTGAGCACCACGGGCACACGGACGCGCACGCCATCGTGATGATGCGGGAGGACCTCAAGGACGAGGAGACGATCCTCCGGCACAGCATCGACGCCCTCGGGTACGTGATCAAGAGCGCGCGCGCGGGCGTGCTGGCCTCCTTCGCGCTCCAGGCGGAGCCCGTGCTGGGCCCGCGCCTCGTGGACGCCAGCAACGCGGTGCTGCACCACGCGGCGCTCTGCTCCTTCGTGGACGTGTGCGAGTGGTGCGGGGAGCACGCGGCCCGCTACGTGCCGGAGCTCACCAAGGCGCTCGGCAAGGGCATGGTGGGCGAGGACGAGGACGTTCGCCAGGTGTCCTGCTACGGCGTGGGCGCCCTGGCCGAGTCCCAGCCCGCCGCCATCGCCCCCCTCACCAGCGTGGCCATCCCCGCCCTGCTGTCCGTGATCAACCGGCCGGACGCCCGCTCCGAGGAGAACGAGTTTGCCACCGACAACGCCGTGTCCGCCCTGGCCAAGCTGCTGCGCCACTGCAGCGAGGCTGTGGGCGCGGACGCGCCCCGCCTGTGGACCGCGTGGGTCAAGGCGCTGCCCATCCGCTCCGACGAGACGGAGGCCTTTTACTGCCACGCCTTGCTGGCCGAGCAAGTGGAAAAGGGCAACCCGTTCATCCTGGGCGAGGGCGGCTCCAACCTTCCCGACATCGTTCGTGTGTGCGGCGAGGTGTTCGCGTCGGCGGCGGCGGCCAGCGGCGACGGCGCGGGCAGCGCGGAGGCCTCGGCCGGCGAGGACGACGAGGACGACGAGGAGGAGGAGCCCATCACCATGGCGTCGACAGAGACGGTGACCTCCATGGTCGGCTTGGTCCGCGGCGTCGCCGCCAAGCTTCCCGCCGCTGCTCTGGCAACCATGGTGGCTTCCATGCCCGAGAACGTGCGGGCGGCCCTGGCCATGGCCACGGCCAAGTGAGGGCCTGACTGCCAGTGTGGAGGGCCTGAGTGTCGTGCGTGATGCTTCCCGCTGATTGTCTGCGACCCGCCTACGGCGCGGCTGAGTGATGCGTTCCTGCGCTGGCTAGGCGAAAATGCGCCCCGATCGCGCGCGGACCGGCGCGTCCTTGGGGCACCCACCATCGCTGATCGCGTGCGAGTGAGAGGCGCACGGTGCACCAGCGGCGGCGACGATCCGATTCCGCACCCACAGACATTGACATACACGCGCACAGAAGGACACGCACACACAGCGAAGAGCAAAAGCGGGCCGGGACACACAGCGCCCTCGGCGGTCGCGGCAAAGGCGGGAGGGGCTCCCCAGCAGCAGCACCACCACTTGCGGCGGCAGCAGCAACAGGAAGAGGAGCGCTTCCCGAACTCCGCACTGGCGACCCCGTTCCTGGGCGGGCGGCAGAGCCTCGGCGAGGCCCTCTACGCTGGTCTGCTCAGACGAGGAGCACGGCGTTGATGCAGTTGTCCATCTCTGGGTTGTTGGTGACCTGAGCGTACTTGCCCCAGACCACCTTGCCGGCGGGGGTGACGAGGCCGAGGTCGGACACGTTCACCTCGATGACGGTTCCCTTGGTGATGACGCCCAGCTGGGTGTACATGGTGGAGGAGG
Organism: Cafeteria roenbergensis; assembly: GCA_008330645.1. NCBI lineage: Eukaryota > Bigyra > Bicosoecida > Cafeteriaceae > Cafeteria > Cafeteria roenbergensis. The sequence goes on from VLTN01000061.1 coordinate 85,183, forward strand.
GGTTCTTCTTCACGCCGATGATGTCGAGGCAGAAGGTGGCCTGGAGCTCGGGGTGAGTGACGTGCGCCTTCTTGTGTCTGAGGGCCATGGGGCGGATGAAGCGCTCGTACTTGGGCGGCTTGCGGGTGAAGCCCTCCCCGACGAAGGTCACCTTGGTGATCATGCGCTTCCACGCCTTGTTCTGCTTCTTGCCCGTCTTGATGATGTTGAACATCTCGTCGTCCGCAATGGGCTTCACCTTGGGGATGGGGACGGACCACTTGCCGGCCTTCTCCTTGCGCTTCTGCTTCACCGTGTTGCTCAGCACCTTGGCGCGCGACACACCCTCGCGGTCCAGCAGGTAGTGAGGCATCGCGGCCGTGCTGTCCGGCGCCACGCGCGCGCGGGAGTCCTTCTCCTCGTGCGCAGCGATGGTCTTCTTCATCGCGACCTTCTCCTTGAAGCGCTGCTTGTGGAACAGCTTGGCACGGATGCCCTGCAGCTTCTTGGACATTTCAGAGTTCCGGTGCGCCTCGCGGGCCTCCTTCTTGCGGCTGCGGGGCAGAGAGAGTGCGAGAGAGAAACCGGCGGGGTTGCAGCACGGTGGCTGCTTCGGGAACAAAAGGCAGCACCCAGGCCCCCCACGCCCCGACACCCACCGTGCAGCAGCGCACGGACAGGCTCGGCGCCAATCAAGGCTCGAGGGCGGTGCTGGGCCGCCGGAGCTGGGCCGGCAGCGCAACCATGCGCCTCACATCCGCTCTTCGTGGTCCAGCCGCCGCCCGTAGCGCTTGCGGTGCATCTCCATGTACTCATTCTGGGGCTGCGGACACAAGCCGAATGGGGGGGGGGAAGGGGCCGGGCGCGCGCTTGGCTCGGGGACGGGAGGCGGGGCGCGTCCGCAGGCGCCGAGACGGAACTGGAGGCAGAGTCGTCGCGTCTGGCGAAGGGGCGCGCGGCGGGGCCTCGCGGGGCCAGGCAGCTGCCGCAGGCCCCGGCGCACGCGTGGGCCGCCCCAGCCAGCCGGCCTCACCATCTTGACCCGCGCGCCAGCGGCCGAGCGAGTGAGGCACGCGGCGCAAAGTCGGCCGCATTCTGCGCTTGTTCACCCGACGGCGGCTCTGCCATCGAACGGCAGAGCCAGGCGCGGTCGCGCCGGGCGATCGCCCTGCGGCAACCAGGCCAGCAGGAGAGGCTCCGGCCAGCGGCAAGTCCCTGCCCGCACGCCCCGCCGCAGCTCGAGGCCGCGGCCATGGCGGCGACCGCGAGGCACCGCTCTCTTGGGAGCGGGCGTGGCTCGCGAGTGCACACGCCCGCGAGCCCGCTCAGCACGGCGCCGTCGACGCCGCGCAGCCGAGCGCGCCCTCGCGCCCATACTGACGCGTCGCTTGACGCGAGCAGCGAGGCCAGCTGCGCCACCCCCGCCCCCCGTGAGCCCGTCCTCGGCATCGCGGAGCGGGAGGATCGACCTGCCCCGCGCGTGGGGACCGCTTGACGCGCTCCATCACCAACGTCCGGCAAACGCGATTGGGCCGGGAGCCTCGCGTTCCTCTGCTGCCACCGGCCCGGCCGGTCGCTGGAGGCGCGCGGCAGCGCGCGCAGGGTGTGTGACACTGCCTCCTGGCTGCGCTGCAGCAGCCGCGCCAGAGCGGCGGTCCTGCGTCGGGGCGCCGTGCGTTTCGCAGCGAACTGCAGTTTGCGCCCTGCTCGCAGCCAGGTTCCACCCCCCTCACGCTGCTTCCGCCGCCCCCGACCGCGCTGTCTCCCCCCCCCCTGCCCCCCTCCACCCGCGCCGCAGAGGACGACGAGGGGCTGGAAATGCGCGGCCAACTGCTGAAGCGCAAGGACTTTATTCACGTGGATGAGGAGGGTGAGGCTCGGCCTCGCCGTCGCAAACTCTGGTAGACTTGCCCCGCGCTGGCGAGGGCGGCCTCCGCTGCCCCTGTGGCGCCCAGCTGCTGCGCAAAGTTGGTTGCCGGTCCCGCCCCGCTCTCGCGCCCCGCAGCGAAGCTGCACCCGACACGGACGTACTACTACCGCATGCGGGTGGACATTGACCGACTGATCGAGCAAGCGACTCGCAAGGTGCGGCACGACCCCGGCGCGCACCGCACCGCGCCGCTGGGTGATTGGCGTGCTCGTGGGGTGGCCGATGGGGGAGCCGTGCCTTCCCCCCAAACTCCCAGTGGGCGGCGTTGCCAGATTGCCGGCAGCATCCGGCCGCTTGGCACTCCGCAGCATCGGCTGCTGCTGCTGCGGCGGCGCGGGTTTCGGGCGCGCGTGTGACTCCCGGCCTCGATTGCTCCTCCAGCCCCCGCTCTCGCCCCCTGCGCACGGCCTCCCTCGCAGCTGGACGACAACCCCGACAACGTGAAGGCCCTGTCCATCCGTGCGTCCTGCTTCGTGAAGAAGAAGGACTATGCCGCCGCGCTCAAGGACTACAACCGCGTGACCGAGCTTCGGGATGACGAAATGGACGCGAACAGCCTGTACCACCGCGGGATATGCCACGAAAAGGTGAACCTGCTGGACGAGGCCATTGCAGACTTCACGCGCGTGCTGGAGCTCAACCCCAACCACTTCAACGCGGCGTACGCGCGCGGCTCCTGCTTCAATCGCAAGGGCAGCTTCGGCCGCGCCATTGACGACTACGACATGGCCCTGGCGAAGGACCGCCGCCGTGGGGGGTCCCCCTTCGGCGCCTCCGGGTCGCCTGGCATCAGCCGCAAGGGCAGCTTTCTCGTGGGCGCCACCGAGTACGTGTCCCGCCGCGAGGCCGAGGTGCGCGCCCGTCTCGCTCGCGGCATCACCCCGACGCCCGATGTGGTGGCGTCCGCCTTTTCGGACATTCCGGAGGGGTCTGCTGCTCTGCAGCTGCTCACTTCGCTCCACCCGGGCGCCAGAGGAACAGCAGACGGCGCCAGCGCCACCAGTCCGGACGAGCTCTCCGCTGCCCCCCCAGGCAGAGGACGTGCCACTGGCGCACGTGGCCGGGATGCAGGGCGCGGGAGCGGTGCCGCAGGCGGCGTTGGCAGTGGCGGCAGCGGCAGCGGCAGCGGCAGCGGAGGGGGAGGAGGATCAGGAGGAGGAGGCGCCGGCGGCAGCGGCGGCGCTGCGCACGGCCCGGGCGGCAGCGGCGGCTCGGCCGGCAAGTCGCCGTCTCCCCCGTGCGCTCCGGGAAGCGCAGGCGCTGACGGCGCGTCGCTCGTTTCGCCGCCCTCCACGCACGCACAGTCTCCTCCCCGCATCGTCGCGTCGTCTGCGGGCGCGGGAGCTGGAACGGCCAAGCCGTCCGCCCGCCGTCCCCGCGGCGCCTCTGGAGACAGCGGCGCCGCGGGGGCTGCGGGCGGGGCCACCGCCACCCCCAGCAGGGAGGCCGTTCAACGGACAGGCCGCCCCCCGCTGCGCATCTCGGCATCGCAAGCCGGGGATGCGGGCCTGGCGTCGGCCATGACCCCGTCCTCGGCCGTGACGCCCACGGCAGCCACGGCTGGCGGCCGGGGCGGCCTCCCGGCGCTGCGCGCGCTCCCGGGGCTCTCCTCCGCGACGGGGCCAGGCGACCGGTCGGGGGCCTTCCCTGGGGCCATGACGCCTGGGATGCCGGGCGGGGGCACCCCTGGCCGCGGCGGGGCGGGCACGCCGTCCAGCCGGGCAAGGGGCTCCCCCGCGCCGGGGGCCACCCCGTCCACCGCCGGCACGGGGCCCACGAACCCGCTGTCCTCCTCCGCCTCCTCGGCCGCGTCCGCTGCTGGCACGAGCCGAACGTTCGACTTCGACGCCGAGCCGGCCGACGACGACGCGGACGCCTGGCACGCCAGGGGGTTCGAGCACCGCAAGCGAGGCGACTTCCGCGCAGCCATCGCCGCCTACTCGCGCGCGCTCGACGCCAACCCGGGCCACTTCAAGGCGTTCTTCAACCGCGCATTTGCTCACGACAAGCTCGGGGACTTTGCCAGCGCCATCGCTGACTACTCCGCTGCCATCGACATCGACGGGACCAACGCCTACGCCTTTTACAACAGGGGCATCTCGCGGGACCGCGCCGGCGACTTCCCGGCCGCCCTGCAGGACTTCTCGCGGGCCATCGAGCTCCTCCCGCGCAACGCTGACTTTTACCACAACCGCGGTTTCGTGCACCGCAAGCTCAGCGACTTCGCCTCCGCCGTGGGCGACTACTCCAGCGCCCTGCGCATCAACCCCAGGCACTTCAAGAGCGTGTACAACCGAGCCTACTCCTTTGAGAAGATGGGCAGGCTCCAGGAGGCGCTGGCAGACTACTCGGCAGCATGCGAGCTCGCGCCCAAGAACGCCAACGCGTGGCATAACAAGGCGGCCGTGCTGGACAAGATTGGAAGGATCGACGACGCCATCGCCGACTTTGCACGCGCGCTGGCGCTGGACCCGGAGAGTGCCTCGTCGTTCAACAGCCGCGGCCTCGCCCTCGTGAAGCTTGGGAGGCGCGAGGAGGCGCTGGCCGACCTGGACCGCGCGGTGGAGCTCGACGCCGGCAACCCCGTGTTCCGCTACAACAGGGGCTACTTCCACCGCAACGCCGGCTCCTTCGAGCAGGCGGCCGACGACTTCCGCGCCTGCCTCTCTGCCGATCCCGCCAACCTCAGCGCCCTCTCGAACCTGGGGTACGCCTGCCGCAAGCTGGGCCAGTTCCCCGACGCCGCCGCCTGCTACTCGCGAGCGCTGCGCATCGAGCCCGGCAACGTGAAGCTGCTCAACAACCGCGCCTACGCGCTGGCCAAGGCGGGCCGCTACGACCTGGCGGTGGCAGACTACTCCAGCGTGGTGGAGCTGGAGCGGCACAACAGCCACGCGCTCCACAACCGCGGCCTCTGCTTCGACAAGCTCGGGCAGTTCGACCAGGCCATCGCGGACTTCACGCGCGTGCTGGAGCTCGACTCCACAAACGCCTCCGCCTTCTTCTCCCGCGGCGCAGTGCACGACGCGCTGGGGGCTTACGACAAGGCGCTGCTGGACTACACGCAGGCGCTCAAGCTTGACAAGGAGCAGGGCGACGGGGCGCCCGGCGAGCCCGAGGCGGCCGGGTCGGTTGGCATGGCCACGCCCACCGCGGCCGACAGAGCAGGAGCCGGGGCGGACGGGCCGGGCGCCGCGGCCTCGGCGGCTTCAGGTGCGGCCAGCGGGGCGGGCGACGGCCACGCCTTCGGCAGCAGGCCGCGCAGCGCCTCATCCCGGCCCCCGGTGGCGTCGCGTGGCACCAGCGCCGGAGCAGCGGGCACTCCGCTGGCAGGTGCGGGCGGCCCCAGCAGTGCCGCCGGCGCACAAGGGGTGGCCGGCGCGGCTGGCTACGTCCCGGCACCGCCCTCCTCCGTCGCCTCCTCGCGCTCCAGGTCGCGCGGGTTCGGGGCAGCGGGCGCGCACGCCGCCGGCGCTCCCATCGCTGGCCCCACCAAGGGCCGGGCCAGCGCATCCCTCAACGCGAGCAAGGTCCGATGAGCCCTCGTGCTGCGCGAACCCCGCTCTCTGCTCGCCGCCCGCTGCCCCCTCGTGCTGTGAAAGCCGCCATCCCAACGGCGGCGGTCTCCCGGCCCGGCCCGCCCGCCCGCCCCTCCCCGCGCCCCTCGCCACCACGGGCCGCCGCCGATTCTTGTGCAATGTTGTTTCAGGCGCGCGCTCGCTGCCCGCTGCCCGCTGCCCGCTGCCCTTCACCTGCCCGCCGTGCGTTGTTGGTCCCGTGTTTGGACCCCAAGCCCCGAGCCTGGCTGCGTGTCGTGCCTTTGTATCCGTTGGCCCTTCGCTCGGCAGTCAAAAACCTTGCAACGGTTCGTCGCGCCCAGTGTTCCGCAGGCAGCCCTCGCGCAAAAGGCGCACGCGCCCACTCATTGAACAAGGCACCCTGGCGTCGCGCGAACCTTGCATGCAGCGTATGCAGCTTCGCAGCCCGCGCTCCGAGGCGGAGGCGCAGCAGGCCCCGGAGCCATCACTCCGCGGTCGGCTGGATGCCAGTCGCAGCTGCGACAGCCTCGGCACCGGGGCCGGGCTCCTCCTGGGGGCTCGTCTCGGAGACAGGCGCGCCCTCGCTGGCGGCAGCGCGGTCAGCGTCAGAGGTCGACCTGGCCTCCTCCTCGTCCGATTCGGCCGCGGCGCCCTCCATCGCCTCCGCCAGCTCTGCGGCGACCCCGGCTGCCGCCGCGGCGCCAGTGGGGGCGTGCCAGGCAGCCTGCTCTCCCGGAGACGGCGAGCGGCTGATGTCGCGGTGGCTCATTCCCTGCGGCTTTGGCAGGTCCGGGTGGATGTGCTCGTCCATGGGGTCCTCGACGTTGTGGTCCAGGTGCACGAAGCAGCGCTCCACGGACTCGAACCGCTCCACCTTGAGCTGCAGGCTCTGGCCCACGTCGTGCGCCTCGTGAAGAGGCATCTCGGGCGGCAGGACGATGTCGATCTCGACCATGAGCCGAAGCCCGGCGTAGTAGGCACGCACGGTGTCCACGAAGCAGATCTTGGGGCTGTGGGACATGGCCACACGGATGAGGTCGGCCACCTGCTCGCGGCTTGCGCCCCGGCCCGTGAGGCCCTTGACCTGCTCGAGCCCCTCGGAGGCCCAGTTGACGAGGATGTAGACTGCGAGCAGCATGGCCATCACGGAGTCCAGCCACCAGGCGCCGTCGACGAAAAAGGCAACCAAGATGGCGATGAGCGTGGCAACGTTGGTGAGCACGTCGTTGCGGTGGTCGGCAGCGAGCGCGCCGACAGACGCGCTGCTCTCCTCCACGCTGCGGCAGTACAGCAGCAGGACAACCTTGAGCCCGATGCTCAGGCCAAGGCTCGCCCAGGTCCACTCATCGATGTTGAGCGCGGCGGGGGCGTGCGAGAAGCCGTTGATGAGCGCTGTTGCGCCCTCCTGGAGGAGAATCAAGGCGGCCATGCCCATGACCGAGCTGAACACGACAAGCGACACCGGCTCCAGCCGGGTGCGCCCCACGGGGTATTTGTGGGGCCGCTTGCGCTTCTGCACCACGGCCGTCACGAAGATGATGGAGCCGCTGAGCAGGTCGAGGCCGGACTCGATTGCAGACGAGATGAGGGCCAGCGACCCTGACGCGATTCCAGCGACTAGCTTGATGACGAAAATGACAACGTTGGCCGCGAACGACAGGTTGATGGCGGCTTGCACGTGCCACCGCTCGGACGCCTTGCGCCTTGCCTGGATCGTCTCGGCGGACTCGGCGGGGCGCGACTCGCCAAGCGCCTCTTCGTCGTCCTCGCTGTCCACGCTCTCCCCAAGATCCACGGCCCACGGCATGCCCCGCCGCTGGCGCAGCATCGCCCGCTTGATGGTCTTGTTCTGGTCGCGGTAGTACTCGGCAACCGGGTGGCGCATTTCCCTCAGGGCCTCGTCGTCCTTGAGGGCATCGGCGAACTGGTCCGCTGCAACAGCAGGAACTGCGTGTGTCCCGTGCTCCGCGTCATGGCGCGAAGCCGACGGCACTCCGTCGTCGGCAGGAGCTGCTGCCATCCCCAATGTAGGTGCGCAGGCACCCGAAGTGGGAGGTGGGTGCCGCGTGGGCCGCCCGTGGCCGGGGGGAAGCGCAAGTTCAAGCTCTGTCCCTTTGCCTGGCCTGGGACTGTGGTTGCAAGTCGATCGCTTGGCTTGAGCCGTGTCTTTTGGCTGGCAGCGGGTGTTCCGTTGCGAGACGCGCGCAGCTGCCTCCCGACCCAGCCAGCACGAAGTTCCGCACGACACAAAGGCGGCAAAGGAACCCACACAAGCACGCACGCATCTCGCCGACTACACGCGCCCGGCGCGCTTCCGCTTCGCCGCCTCGATTTCGGACGCGCTCTGGGAGTGGGCAAGGCCTCTGGCCAGGCTCTGGTCAAACCCGCGCCGCGCAGCGCCACCCCGCTGCGGGCCCAGAGCGCCCGTCGGCAGGGGCTTGGCTCCGCTTGCACGCGGCACGCCGCTCGAGCCGAGCGGCGGCAGTTGGCCCGAGGCCGCTGACCCGCGCGAAGTGGCTCGCACCGTCGACTCCGCACTGCGCCGCGCTCGCGCGCCCGCGCGGCTGTCGATGCCCGCGCGGGCGATGAGCATCGCAGCCGCCTGCTCGTCGGCCGGCGGGGCGCCGAGCGTTGCGCGCCCCGCCCGCTCCAGCTGCCTTCGCAAGGCGTTGTAGGCGATCTGCAAGTCTCGCGCCTTGGCGACCTCCTCCTCCAGCCGCCCCCTCGCAGCGTCCCGCTGCTGCTCCAGCGTGCGCACGTAGTCAATCGAAGGCTGCTCGGCCAGGTCGTTCACGATTTCCTCCTCCACGCGGCGCCGCAGCCCGCTCTCGATGTACCGCCGCAGCGCGTTCACGTGCGCCCGCAACAGGTCGGGCTCCATCGTCGCGGGGTCGGCCTCCAGGTCCACGTCGCCTCGCTTTGCCCTGGCGTCCAGCTCGCGCTCGAGCCGCTGCAGCCGCTTCTCCCGCGACGCCGACCGCACGGCCGACGTCCTGGCAGAGCCGTCCTTGCCCTCCGCGCCTGCCTCCTCGAGCGGCAGCTCCAGCCCGCTGTCAGCGGCGTCGACGTCGTCCTCGCCGCTGTCGTCCGCGGCGCCATCGGTCACGTCAGGCGCCGCGCCGCGGCTGCCCGCGTCGGCGGAGCCGCTGCGCCCCCTCGCTCCGACGGCCTGCTGCAGCGCAGACGCTGCCGCGTATCCGGTGCCCGGCCCCCTGCCGCCCCGCCTGTGCGACCCGCCGCGCCTCTTCGAGCTCCAAGCCGACTTTCCGCCCCCCCCGCCCGCGCGCACGGACCGCGAGAGCGATGCGGCCCCGGACATGCCGTCCAGCTCCGGCCGAGGCACGTGCACGCCCCCCGCCGGTGGGCGGGCTGCCGGGGCCCTCCCACGCAGGCCAGCGTCCAGCGCCCTGGCCTTGGCCTCCGCGTCCGAGGGGTCCGGAGACGACCCGGCCGGCCGGGCTGGCGGCTTGCGGAGGCCCCTGGGGAGGGACTTGAGCGACGCCGCCCCTCCGCGCGAGCTGCGGCCGGTGCCCCCCGTCACACCGCCGCGGACGGAGCCTGCGGTGGCCGCAAAGGCCGACCCGGACGTGGCCCCCAGGTCCTCCGCCTGCTCGTCGGGCGTCAGCTGGCCCGTCTCAATGGCCTCGCGCTCCAGCAGGCGGCGCAGGTGCGGCAGCCCCGTGGGGTGCGCCTCGAAGGGGTCTTCGGGCAGCAGCTGCGGCGGCACCCGGAAGACGCGGCGGCCCGCGGCCGACACCTCTACCGCAAACCGCCCCTCCTCCAGCTCCCGCACCACCTGGCCCAGCCCCGCCGCGTACTCCCAGATGCTCCGCACCTCCGACTCCAGGCCCACCTCCCGCTCGCGGGCGCGGGCCGACCACGCGCGGAACTCGGCGGCCATCCGAGCGGAGTCCTCCGCCAGCGCCTTGGTGGTCTGCCTGTGGCTCTGCGCCGCCTGCGCTAGCTCGCGCCGGGCCGCCTGCTGCGCGTTGGCCACTGCCTGCCGGCGCAGGGCCGCCTCCTCCTCCCGCACGCGCTCCTCCACCGCCGCGGCCTCCTGCAGCGCCGACTCCGCCACGCGAAGTGACTTGGGCACGGCGGCTACGAGCTCGTGCTGGTCGTGCAGCAGCGTCTGCGACTGCGCCATGAGCGACGCCACCTGCCGCGCGTAGGACGACGAAGTGCGCTCCACCTCGTCCCGCGCCGCTCTGGTGGAGGACTCCGCCACAGCGCGCGCCTCAGCGGCCCGCTCCCGCTGGTCCCGCGCCAGCCCGCGGAGCGTGCCGGCCTCGGAGGCCGTCCGAGCCTGCTCCTTCTTCAGCTGCTTCGTCAGCTCTGCCACGCGGGCCTTGAGCTCTGCCACCACCTCGTCGCTGTGGCCGCCGCCGGCCCCCGACGCGGCCGTCCCTCCAAGGCGGCCCGACGCTCCGCCCCCGCCGAACAAGCCGCCCGCGCTGGCCAAGCCGGTCCGGCTGCGCGAAGCGTCGTCCCAGGACACCTGGCCAGAGGTCAACGCCCTGAAGGCCTCGGCCTCGGCCCCGCCGCCGCCGGACCGGTGGCGCGGCAGCATGGCCTCCCCCGCCCCCGCGGCCGAGGCGGGGCCGGCGGTGCCGCCGCCCATCCGCGCCTGCTGGGCCGCCCTGCCCTCCGCCTCCAGGCCCGCCTCCTCCTTCTCGGCCTCCGCCCGCTCCTCCGCCGTCATGGGGGGCGCCTCCAGGGCGTGCCTGGCCTCGAGCGGCGCCACGCCCTCGGGCTCTGCCATCTCGTGCGCCAGCATGTCGTCGGCCCTGGCGGCCGCTGCGGCAGCACCGTCTCCGCCCGCCGCCGCAGAGGCCGCCGCAGAGGCCGCCGCCCTCGCCACGCCCTCGGAGCTGTACGGCCCTCCCGGGGCCAGCGCCGCTGCGATGGCCTGTCGCGCCCACGGGCTGCGCATCGCCTGCCGCAGCGTCAGGCCGAGCACGCGCCCGTCGCTGAGACGAAACCGCCCGTCCGAGAGAATCCGCCCCGACGCGCCGACGTCTGCCATGAGTCTCATGATCCTGAGACGGGTGGTGACGCGCGCGACCGCCAGCTGCCGCCGCAGCATCGCGTTGGCGCCCTCCAGCTGTCGGATCCGCCTATCCTTGTCCTCGTCGTCCCGCAGAGTCACGTTCACCTTGGGCCTGTTGATGACGGAGCGGCAGCGGTGCGCGAACTGGAGCGACGAGAGCGACTCCTCCACGTCCTCCCCGCGGGGGTGCACTGTCGCGAGGAGCACCGTGAAGCTGTTGCCGCCGAGGCTGTTTTGCAGGAGGCGGGTGAGCTTGGAGTCGCGGTAGGGCACGTGGCCGCCGTCGGCAGTGGTGCCCCGCATGGAGGGATCCGCCGCCACCGCCGCCGGCCCCGCGGCCGTCAGCGTCTGCCCCTGCAGCGCGATGACGACCTTCCCCAGCGCCGTCAGCGAGCTGTTGATGAATCGCGCCTCAGCTTGGCGCATGCCCTCGCTCTCGCTGCGCTTCAGCCGCTCCGACCCCGCCAGGTCCACGAGGTTGAGCATGCCGTCGACCGTCTGGCCCGTTCGCCGGTCCTTCTGCAGCACGTGCAGCGTCAGCACTGTGTGGGAGCGGGACGACACGGCGTTCATGCGCGTGTCGTGGGTGGCCCGCAGACCCATCCCGCGGCGCACCACCTCGAGCGCCTGCTCCGCGTTGGCCACCGACAGCACCGTCAGGCCCTCCACGTAGACGTTGCCAGCGGCGTCCTCGCGCACCTCCAGCGACTGCTTCGCGTAGCGCGCGCCGTAGTCCATGCTGGCGTCGGAGCCCGCGCGCCGCCCGAAGGTGCCCGTGACCTTGCCAGCCTCCTCGAACCACTTGGTCGTGTCGGAGGTGGTGTCGGGCCGCGCTGTGCGCAGCGCGCTGTCCGGCCGTGGCGGCGGCCTCCTGGCGGTTTCGCCCGCCTCCGCCCCCGCGGCCACGTGGCCCCCCTCCGCGGAGGCGATCCCCAGGTCGCGCACGCGGTCCATGTACACCTCCAGGAAGGATATGACCACGGCCGAGTCCTTGGCGTGGGAGCGGGTCTTGAGCACGCGGAAGATATAGTCCACGGCGCGGGGGATGAGACCGGGGGCGTCGCCCTTCTCGGACCCGAACATGGTGTACGTCTTGCCCTGCGAGTGCCGGGGATAGCGGGGGGGGGGGTAAAGAAAGCGGGCACGCCAGGCGCAGGGGGCGCAGGTGGGTGGAGGGCAAGGCTGGTTTCGATCGCGCGCTCCACGTCTGGGCGAGAGTCTCGGCACGAAGCGGGGGCGCCCCCAGGCCCGCCCTCAGTTGACGGCCTGTGGCGCACGCACACCGCTGCGCGCGCAGCTGGCCAGCGCCCGTCCCGCACGCTGCGCCCCGTCCGCAAGCTCTCACGCTGCCTGTCTGGCCGTACGCGAAGCAGCACGCATTGTAGCCCTCCAGGACGTGGTCGCACAGCCGCTGCGAGGTCTCCGTGAACACTTCTTCTTGCGAAGCGTGTGGCCCGTACACGCGGTTGAACGCAAACAAGTGCTGCGAGGTCGGGCTGGACTTGATGGTCATGCGCGACGGCTGGTCCTCGTCCAGCTTGTAGTAGCGTGCCGGGACGGCCGTGGCACCATCGGGGGGGCGCAAGCGGACGTACACCTGCAGCGGCACACAGAGTTCGCGCACGGGGCGGGTCTCAGCAGCAGCCAGGGCAAGGCCAGCGGCCGCTATGGCGAGCGGCAGAGCAAGGCCGCAACGGGCTCGGAGCCGGCATCCACGGCGCGCCGGCACCATGGCCTCGCGGCAGTGTGGCAGCAAGTGGGCGAACGGGGCGCGCAGACGTGGTGCTGCTGCGTCGGCGCGGGCCGCCCGGCTGCCGCAGCACGCGTTGAGGGCGCCGCACGGCCTGCCTCGAGCCAGGCGCTGCCGCGGCCCTCGCCGACTGGCAGCGCTCCGACCGGGGAGCTCACCTTCACGGCCCCAGCCTCCGTGACCTGCGCATCCGTGTAGTCATTGACAGTACTCCGGGCGCCGGCCATGCCGGCCTGGCCCAGGGCAAGTGCCGCCGGAGCGGGGCAGTCGCGCGGGGCAGAGCCGGACGCAACCGACTGCCAGTCGCAACGCCGCCGCCACACACAGCAGGCGAATCGATCGGAGGCAGCAAACAGGTGGCCCCACCCGCGCGGCTCCACGCGCCTGCACTGCTGTTGCCAGCTCGGGAGCGGCGAAGGGCTCGAAGCACGGCGCGCTGCCGATGCGCTTGCTGGCAATTGTCCGCATGATTGGAGTCGTGTGCGCATGCCGAGCCCCGCTGAACGATTCCCGGCGACGCGCGACAAGAGGAGCTCGTTTCCCTGCACCAGCACGGCGGTGCGACGCGCGACGCACACAAAGCAGGCAAAGCCCCCCCTCCCACACACACACGAGAGTGCCGGGCCGGCGCCACCCCCGCAGCACAAGTCATCCGAACGGGTCGAGCGCGTCGAGGCCGGTGCTGGCTTGCGGCGCGCTGCGCCCCCTCGGCGCGGAGGGTGGCACGTGGCCTCGCTGCGCGGGCGGCTGCCAGCCCCCCGCCACGGGCCTCGTGGTCGCCGCTCCCACCGACATGGCTGAGCTCGGCTGTGCGCTGTGCGCGACCGGGGACCCATAGAGCGCCGCCAGGGACGCCCCCGACAGGGTGGTGCTGTAGCCCGGGCCCGCCCCCAGCGCGCCGGGGCCGCCCCCGTGCGCCTGCGCATGCAGCCCGGCGCCGCGGGAAGCCGCGTCGCTCTGTGAGAACGGGTCGGCTGTCGCGGCTGTGGGGTGAGGGCTGGGCCCGCCGAACAGGTCGGCCACCTCGTCACCGGCCTCCGCCCCGCTCGCGCCGTCGTCGAAACCAAACGCATCGACGACCGCTGCGGCAGCGCCGCAGCACACTCCGCCAGCCGCTGGCGTTTCGTCGAAGCCGAACAAGTCATCGTCGCACTCGCCGCCGCCGCCGCCGCCGCCAGCCGCTGGCGCGTCGTCGAAGCCGAACGCGTCGTCCCGCCCGGAGCCCGAGGCAGGGCCCCTGCTCCGGGGCGCGCTGCTCCTGCTGCCGGCGCCGCCGCTGCCGGCGCCGCCGAAGCCGCTGCCCAGGGCAAAGCCGTCGTCCCCCGGCCCTCCCGGCGTGGCGGTGCTGCTTGGCCTCGCGCTGCCCGTGTCGGCTGCGCTCATGTCACCAAAGCCAAACCCGTCGTCGGCGGGCTCAGCCCCAGCAGCGCCAGTGAAGGCATCGTCTGCGGCGTCGAACCCGAACGCGTCGTCGCCGCCGTCGCCGAACCCGTCATCGGCGCCGCCAGCGTCGCCGCCGTCGCCGAACCCGTCATCGGCGCCGCCAGCGTCGCCGCCGAACCCGAAGCCATCGTCCTCGTCGTCGACGACGTCATCTCCCCGGCCGCTGCCTCCACCAGCCGCGGGAGCGGGAGGCGCAGCAGCAGCCGCTGCCTTGCGCCGGCGCGCGGCAATGACCCCGGACGCTCCGCCCGACGCTGCCCTGCCCGAAGGGGTGCCCGACCCGCCGGTACCCAGCCCCATCTGCCGCATGCGCTCCTCCAGCGAGGCGTCTCGGTCCGGCCTCGCCCGCCGCCGGCGCGTCGCCCCCCCGCCGGTGCCGCCCGCTGCGGCCGAGGACGTCGACGACGGGGCGGCGCGGTGGGACCCCTCTGCGGCGCGGCCCCGTCCCGGCCGGGCCACAGCCGGGGGCGGGAGGCCCGCGCTGAACATGCCCCCTGCGGAGCCGGGGGCCGCGTCCGGGCCGTCCCGGGCCTCGGGACGGAGGAGGAGGGCGTCCTTGCCGTCCGCTGTGGCGAGGGTGGGGAGGCCGGTGCCGAGGCGCGCGACCGCGCTGGAGGGGCCCTGGTCCTTGAGGCCCCGGTACAGGTCCCTGCAGTAGGCGAGGATCGATGTGGGGGTGGGGCGGTCGTCCGGGCGGGGGGCCAGGCAGGCGCGGATGAGCGTGATGATGGCCTGCGGGCGGCGCGGCAGGGGCGGCACCTTGTACCGTGCCGCCAGGATGGCGACCCCCGCCGCCTCGGGGAAGGGGTGCTTGTTGTAAGCCAGTGAGAAGAGGACGCAGCCCAGCGCCCAGACGTCGACGCGGGTGTCGATGGAGAGGCCGCTGTAGAGGTCCACCATCTCGGGGGCGCGGAAGTGGGGAGTGGTGAACCGCGCGATGAGCTCCTCCTCGGCCACCCGGTCGGCCTTGTCCTTGATGGGGCCGGCCCGCGCGCAGACGGAGCCGAAGTCGCAGAGGCGGTAGCTGCCGTCGGCCGCCACGAGCACGTTCTCCAGCTTGAGGTCGCGGTGGGCCAGGGGCGGGTCCAGCGCGTGGAGGTACGCGGTGGACGAGACGATGGCCGCGAAGGCTCGCAGCACCTCGCCGTCGGGAATGGGCCTGTCGTCGCGGATGGACACGTTGACGCGATCCAGCAGGCTGCCGCCCGTGCATGCCTCCATAACGACGCGGAACACGACGGCGACCCCGCCGTGGCCGCCCCGGATGCGGTCGCTGCGGGCCGCTATGGTGCGGACGATGCCCGGGTGTGGCTTGGCCGCTCGCGAGAGGCGCAGCATGAGCTTGACCTCCTCACGCAGCTGCTCCTGCAGCTGGGCCGTCTGCGGTAGAGAGGCGAGCAAGCGAGCAAGCAAGCAAGCAAGCACACGGCGTGAGGGGGGAGGGTGCGGTCGACACCGGGGCGGTCTCGAGGGCGGCGCGCCAGAGAGTCGCCGGCTGTTTTCAAGGCCCAGTGCCGGCTGCGCAACGCATGCAGCTCCAGGCCGAGGCGGCCGCCGCCCCGTGGCGCGGCGCAGCTGGCTAGAATCTACTGCTGAACCCGCTGGAGTGCCACTCGGGCTGGCGTAGCCGCTGGGCGCGCGCGCGCGGCGCCGGTTGCCGGAAACAGACCCAGCCACAATGCCGCAGCGATGCGCGGCGAGACGGCAAGCTCACTTGAGCGATCATCTTCTTCATCACAACAGTGGAGCCATCACGGTCGTCCCGGGCAATGTACACGGCTCCGTAGCCACCTGCAAACGGACCGAGGGCAGTAAGACAGGCGTGCAGAGTGTGCGATGTTGCCACGACAAGCGACCGCGAACGCCGACAATCGCGGAGAGGGCGCCGCCACCATGCGTGGCGTGCGGCCCCGTACGCAGGAAGGTGTTGCCACGGCAGGCCCCGCCGGGTCGGCGGCGTCCCGAGGGCACACGCTGTGCAGCGGTGCAGACCCAGAACAGCTGAAAAATGCGTGGCAGCTCGCACAGCTGGCGCGGCCGCAGACACAGCCCGGCGGACACAACCCGCACGCGCCGGGGGCCTCACCGTCTGCGATCTTTTTCGTCACTGTGTAGTTGATGCCTCCGATGGTTTGCGTGGTCCCCACCTCGTCGTCGCTTGCGGGCATTGCAGCGGATTCGGAGCCCTTGCTGGACATTGCCGCAGCAGCCGCTGCGACAGCGTCTCTGGCGGCCCCAAACATGGCTGGCAGTTCCAGCGGGATGCGGTCGGTCGCCCAAGCCGGATCGGCGGCAGCGGGGGGCTGCTGCGGCGCGGGTCCGCGATCTGCAAGTGCAGACCCGCGCAGCACCGGGGCATGCTTGTGCGCAGGCTAACATCGCGTGTTGCATTTGGGCGCCTCTGCCAACGGGCGCCGGCGCCTTGCTTTTGGCTCAGCCAAGGGGGCGGGGCCACTGCCGGGGCCGTTGGCGCCGACGCAGCCGAGTGTGCGCAGGGTTGACTCTGCTCGGCGCGGGGGCGCGAGATGGCAAGCTAGTGAGCGCGGGCCGCGGGGGCGCGAGAGCTCTTTGTGGCGCGGCAAGCATGTGTGCGGATTGAGCGCGCGCCTCGGGCCGGTTCCTCGTGGCCATGGCCATGCAGGCGCGGACAGTGCGGCTCCCGGAGCTGGATGACGCGCATACGAGCTTTCTCGCTTTGCCGGGGAGCCGCGCGGAAGCCGGCCCGCAGTGACCGCGCGCCCGAGGCCGTTGCTGGCCGCCCCCTGCCGCCCCGAGGCCGACCCCTCGCACGCCCGCTGGCCTCGCCCCTCCCGCGCAGCCGTGACTCCGCCTTCTTGGAGGTGCTCGTGGGCCGCCTGGAGCGCGAGCTGCGCTGGTACCAGAAAGAGCTGGACGTGTCGGCCGACGCCGCACGAGATGTCAAGGCCATGGCCGCGGCGTCGCAGGACGGGCCGGCGCCGTGGTCCGTCGACCCGGAACTCTTCCCCCCGCTGCTCGCGTCTTACGACAGGCGCATCGAGGAGCTGGAGGCCGTGGCTTCGCGAGTGACGGACCTGCAAGCGGCCGCACGCTCCCTCGGCGAGGAGAACGCGCGTCTTCGCGCCGACGTCGCGGCAAGCATGGCCGACGTGCGGGCGGTGGCGGGATCGTCGCGCGGCGCGGGGGGCTCGGACCGGGATGACGCCGGGGACGCCGAGGAGGTGGCGCTGCTGCGCCAGGAGGTGGCCGCGCTGCGGTCAGCTGACGCCTCGCGTCGCCGGGAAACGGCCCGCATCACGGACGCCCTCCAGAAGCGCACTGCCACGCTGGAGGCTGTCCGCGCGTCCGCGCAGGACATGAGCGGCGCCCTGGAGGCGGCCAGGCGCCGGCTCGGCACTCTGACTGAGGAGGCACGCAGATCCGGGCAGGCCGCGGCAGCCGCGCTCAGCAGAGCAGAGGGCCTGTCGGAGCGGCTTAAGGAGGCCGAGGAGGAGGCGGCCGTGGCGAGGGAGGCTGCCCGAGAGTCGTCCGCCCGCGCAGCGTCTCTCGAGCGCACTGTCGCGTCGCTCTCCACGGAGGCAGCCCGGGAGGGCGAGGCCGCGGTGGAGCAGGCAGAATCCTTCCGGGTGAGCGGGCGGCGGGCCTGCGCGCTCCGGGGCTGGGCCTCTTGCCTTCTCGCGCGCGCCGAAACCGTTTCTCGCGCGCGTCGCCACGGCTTCTCGCGCGCGTCGCCACGGCTTCTCGCGCGCGTCGCCACGGCTTCTCGCGCGCGTCGCCACGGCTTCTCGCGCGCGTCGCCACGGCTTCTCGCGCGCGTCGCCACGGCTTCTCGCGCGCGTCGCCACGGCTTCTCGCGCTGCTGCCCCCCTCCTCCCCCGTGAATCCCTCCCGCAGCTCCGCTCGCACGAGCTGGCACGAGAGCTGCACGCCTCCCGATCAGAGGTGGCGCAGTGCCGCGAGCGCCTGCACGAGGCAGAGCTGGAGGCATCCACTTCGCGGCAGGACGCCGAGAGCCTCACCTCCGTGGTGGCCTCGCTGAAGCGGCAGCTGAGCGAGACAGACGGCCGCGAAGCCCGCGCGGCCACCAGGGAGCGCGAGGCAGCAGAGCGCGTGGAGGCGGCCAACGCGGACTGCGCGGCGGCGCAGCAGCAGGCGATGCACGCCCGGCGGTGAGAGCGCTTGCGAGCGTCTCGGCCACTTTGCCATGGCGAGCGGTCCAACCCGCTCGGTTGAACGCTCGCTGCAAGGGGGGGGGGTGGAGGGGGCACGTGTTGCTGGGATTCTGCCGCGATTGCATGCGCCCGCCCCCCATCCCGGCGTTGCTTCAAAGCGCGCGTCTGTGCGCGTGCGGCCGCGAATGACCATTCCGCCTGGTCGCAGGGAGGTGGCCCGCTTGCTGGAGCGGCGCCGTGTCGAGGTCGCGGAAGCCCTCGCCCACGAGAAGGCCGCCGTCGGCGCGACCCGCGACCGGCTCCACCAGGCGCTTCAGGAGCGGGACTCCGTGGCCGAACGAGCGGCGGCTGCCTTTGCGCGGCTGCAGGCGCGCGCAGAGGCTGCCGAGGCAGAGAGCAGAGCCGCCAAGGAGGCGCTTGAGCGAGAGCGGCGCGCGGTCAGGGCGGAGGCCGAGAGGCTTGCCAGGGCAACGCAGAAGGTGAGGGGGGTGCCGTGCCGTCACCGGCAGAGCAGACCTTGCTGTCGAGCGGGGGCAGGGGCGGGTTCAGGGGCGGAGGTGGCGATGGCTTGGCCTGGTACTCCAGCAGGCTTCAAGCTCTGCCGCGGTTGCGCGCTGACAGGCTGTGGGGCCGGCTGGCGAGCGATGTGATGGGCCCGGTCCCCGTGCACCTTGACGCACCCCCCCCCCATCCCCGCCAGTTTCCCCCGCGCTCCCACCCGTGTTCCGCAGGCTCTTGGCAGCGCCGCCGCGGCGGAGGAGGAGCGCGATGCCACAAGGGCAGAGCTCGCGGAAGCCAGGCGGGCTGCTGAGGCAAGCAGCGCGGCCGCGGCCGATGCAGCCGCGGCCGCCTCCATTGAGACGTCGGCACTTCGCTCGTCGCTGGCAGAGGCAGAGGCCAGTCTGGCCAAGGAGCGAGCCGATCTGGCAGCCACCACCGGCCGCGCGGCAGAGCTCGAAGGAGTCCTTGAGCGACTCCGGGCCCAGTCCCGCAACGACGCTGAAACCGCCCAGCACGAGCTGAACGAGGCCCGCAGCGCTCGCGAGCGTGAGCGCCGGGACGCGGAGGACAGGATCGCGGCACTCAGGGAGGAGCTCAGAGGCGCAGCGGACAGGGAGAGCCAGGCAGTGGAGCGAGGGGAGCACGAGGCGGCCAAGGCCAAGGCAGAGCTCAGGGTGAGGGCGGCAGAGCCACAGCGCTTCGGGCGCATCGCGAGCGCGCGCGCCTGGGCGCGTTGCCTTGGCGCATGCGCGGGGTGGAATGGGGTGGGGTGGGCGCACGGGCAGGGTTGGGCTTGCCGCAATGCCTGAGCTCAATGGGGGGGAGGGGGTGCTGTCGCTTTGCCGCGAGACTGAGGGCTGCTGCGTTTGGTTCGCAAGGCGCGTGCTTGCATCGCAGGCTGCGCTCTCTCAGCTGGAGTCCAACACGTCTCAGCTGAGGGAGGAAAACTCCCGCCTCCGGGCTCGGGTGGACGAGCTGTCGACGCACATCGCATCACTCACGGCCAGGCAGGAGGAGACTGACGGCGACGTTCGACTGACGGCTGAGCAGCTGCGTCGGGCGCGCGCTGCGGCCGAGAGCGCCCAGGCTGAGGCAGAGGACAGGCAGTCGCACCTCGCAGCGGTGAGCGATGCCGAGCGACTCTGTCACAGCTGGCAGAGAGTCCGTTGGCGGGACAGCCGTTGGCCTGCGTCGGTCGCGCGTGTGATTGGCCGCCGCCCACCCGCCTCCTCTCCCCCTCCCTGCCGCCCACCCCTCCTCCCTCTCCTCCGCCCCCCTCCTGTCACCGCGCCATGACCAAGCTGTGCGGCGCAGATGCTCACTCGCGCAGAGGACCAGGCGCGCGACGCGTCGCGTCTGCGGGGCGAGGTGGAGCAGGCCCGCGCGTCGGAGCTGCGGGAACAGCGCGCCCGCCGCACTGCTGACGCACGCGCTGCCGCCGTGGCAGAAGGGGTGAGACGGGCGATCGCAGCCGGCGTCCTCCTAGCTTGAGCGCATATCGCGCAGCTGTGCCGGTGCGTGGCGCAGCACAACACAGTCGCGCGTTTGCGCCGCTAGCCCCGCCTGGCTCAAGCCGCCAGTGGAAATTTCACTCCATCGGCCGCCTTTCCCTCGCAGTACGAAGTCCTGGAGATGTTTCTGGCGGAGCAAGGCCTTGCTGGTCCGGCCGAGGCGGCCGTGGCTAGGGCGAGGGCGCGCGCGTCAGCTGCTGCAATCAGCGCCACCGCGCCGCGGCCAGTGCTGCCGATTCGAGACGCAGAGCCCCCTCTGCCGCCCCCCGACATCTCCTCGTCCAAGGCCAGGGCACTCTACGCCCCAGCTGTCAAGCCCCGCCCGGAGTTCGCATCCAGCCACCACGATCACGGCCCGCACCGCCGCCGCGCATCCCCGGAGCGCAGCAACCCGTCCGCGGCCACTCGTCACGACGACTGGCGCGGCCCCTCCGAGGCCGTGAAGCAGGTCTCGAGAGCCAGCCCTTCGCGGGACGGCTGGCAGGAGCCCGAGTGGGCCGTTGAGAGCCTCGCCATGACGGGCCAGCGGTCCCTGGGCCAAACGCACAAGCAGCCAGCGCCACACCGCGAGCACGACCAGCACCAGCACCTTCACCAGCCGCAGCACCAAAGTGGCTTGGAGACGAAGGAGGGTGAGCCGACTTCTCCACCGGCTGGCACCGGCAGCGCCGCGCCCTCGGGCGCCAGCACGGCCGCGCAGGCGGCCGCGGCTGGCCGTGGCTCTGCTGCCCATGGCTTGCTGCCGCATGGCGGCCGTTCCGGGAGCGCAACGACCGCCCGGCAGAGCTCCGGGGAGACGAGGACCACGCAGGGTGAGGCCGGTGCTGCCAGCCCGCCCGCTGGCCGCCGCTCGGAGGGCGGCGACACCTCGTCCCGCCTGCGGCCGCTTGGCGCGCCGGGAGGGGACCATAGCCACCACGGCTCTGCCGACGCAGCCACGGCCAGCCGCCCTGTCAAGCAGGCTGCAAGCCACGCGCCGCCGCCACCGTCGCAGCCCCAGCCCCAGCCGCGGCCTGTCGTGGCGCCCCCTTCTGCGCCCGCCCAACCGTCACCAGCCCCTGCGCCAGTGCCAGCGCCAGCACCAGCGCCAGCACCAGCGCCAGCACCAGCGCCGGCGCCAGCACCGGCACCATCCACTGGCTTCCTGTCCTCGTTCGGCGGTGGCGCTGGCGGCGGCGGAGGCGCAGGTGCTGGTCTCGCTGCGGGGTTCGGCTCGGGTGGGTCGCAGCAGCCCAGCGCCGCCGGATCGGGATGGACGGGGCCCGCGGGGGGCGTCGGCGCCGGGCTCCGAGCGGATACGAGCCCTGGCTCAGGTGGCCACCGCGGAAGCGACGACTCGGATGCGGAGTCGGAGGGGAGGCAGGCGGTGCAGGGTCGCGCTGCGCCTCCCAGCGGCGCTGGGGCCGCTGCACGGGCAGGGGCGGGCGGTACGGCCGGCGGCTTTTCAGGCGGCGGGGTGGATCTGGACGGGGCAGAGGACGAGGATGCTCTGGCGTTCGATGACGTGGAGGAGATGGAGGAGATGCCCGCCAGCGACGGGGGCGGGTCGGCCGGTGACGACGCGAGCCACGGTGGCGACGATGCGTCGGGTGGCAGCAGCAGCGGGGGAGCGGGTGTGGCGGCAGCGGCCTCGTCGGGCGGCGCTGGCAATGTGAGCGCGGCAAGGGGCGGACCCGCTGCATCCGGGGGCGGTCTCGGCGGCGGCGTGGACCTGTCCGAGATGCTGGACGGCATGGAGGCGGGCGGGATGGGCGCGGTTGTTCAAGGCGGCGGCCTGGGCACGGGGCTCGATGCGGAGGCGCACGAGGAGGACGTTTCCTTCGGCTCGGAGGGCGACATCAGCTTTTGATTCAGGAGGTGGCCGCTCGTCGCCGCGGCGGGTGCATTGTGCGTGATGCTTTTGCGTGGGGCTTCGAGTGCTTGGCGGCAGCGGCAGAAGCAGCGGCAGGCGCCTGCGAATGTGCTCGGTTCGGAACGGCTCCGCGCCGTCACGACACACGCATGCACGTTCAGCCCTCGAAATCGGGGAAGCACTCGGCGAATTCCTTCTGCGAGGGAGGGAGGAAGGGTGCATGAGGAACATGTGGGCAATGATGGTTCGCGCGCAGCAACCGCCTTGGTTCGACCGCAACCTCTTGACGGGCGCAACTCACCCCGGAGTGCCTGCTAGCCACGTGGTCCTTGAGGCCGCCCTCCTTGACGGTGGACATGAACACTTGCTGCGGCGCGGTCTCGGCGGCAAACACGGCGGGCAGGGTTGCGTTTCGAGCGAGCGGCGCTCCCAAGCTGCCGACGCAGCTGCCGCACGCGACACTTGCTCACCATGCAAAGCGCGCACTTGTTGTCGACCACTCCGCTGCGCTTGGCGATGCCGGCCTTGCCGCCCCCGCCTGCGGCTCCGCGAAATTGCGAGCTCAACGAGTGGGGCTGGAGGGAGGCGCGCGGCGAGAACCGGGCGCGGAACGACTCGAGGCTGCGCTGAGCTCACCGGCCGCGGCACGGGCGACCTTTTCGTCGCGCTTGGCCTTGTCCTTGCGGGCGCCTGCGATGGTGGCGTGGAAATAGGGCTCGAAGAAGGCCGCGGCGGCTGTGGACCTTGCGGCGGCCGCGAGGAGGGCGGCAACTGCGGGCCTGGCGCGTCCCCGACAGCATCCTCACGAGCGTTCTTCGATGCGTTAGATCCCTTGCCCATGGTTCCGCGCGACGCTGAGGGGCTGGCTTGCGGGTGCGAGGGTGGCGCTCGCCGAGCAACGTCGGAATGCCCGTGGCGGCAATTTCGGCAGAGTCCCGCCCTCGACTTGACCTTGAGATGAAAATCGAGGCTGCGCGGGTCGCAGCACCTCCAACGAGCGCGCCGCACGACCCGCGCGCCCATTCCCGGGGCCTGGGGGTCAGCCTTATGCCATGAGTCGGTTCGCAGAGCCCAGGCTCCTTCGGGGCGGGTGTTGGGCCCTGCGCTGCGACCCTGGCGAGGGACTCGAGGGGCTGGCGCTTGCCTGCAAGGGGGCCAGCCTCGACGTGCTCGCCGTCAGCGAGTCCGGGTACTGTTGCGGACACCCTTCGTTTCGCGAGGATGCCGTCCCGGTGGACGGGCAGGCATTCATGAAGGCCGTACTGCGCCCCTCGACGCTCGACAGCGCAATGGCGCGCAAGTACCTGGCCCAGGCCACGCAGCTGGAGCTTCCTGCTGCGCTCGCGGGGCTCCTGGTCACCCCAGAGCGACTGGCCAAGTCGGAGGTTGAGACCGTGGCCTTGTGGGCGAGCCCTGGGCAGACTTGCTGCAACGCCCACTGCGACGATCGTCACAACCTGCTTTGCGTCGCACGCGGCTGCAAGACGGTGGTGGCCGTGAACCCGGCGTGCGTGCTACCAGGCATGGGGCGCATCACAGAGGCGGGGGCGGCCAACCACTGCACGGCGTTCGCCCCGGCGCGAGTGCTGGAGGAATTGCTGGCAGCAGCGGCGGCGTGGCAACAAGCCCGGCGGCCATGGGAGCCGGTGCGCGTCATCCAGCTGGGAGGGTCAGGCTTCGCCGCCGGCACGACTACGCTGCGCGAGGGCCGCGCCGTGCACGAGTGGGTGGCGGCGGCGCTGCGGCAAGCGCTGCCGCCGGCTGGCTCGCGAGCCACGGTCGCCCCTTCCGCCGCTCAGGCTGCCGGGGACGAACCGGGAGGCGCCGCGCTAGCGTACGTTGCCCACGTTGGCCCTGGTGACGGCCTGGAGCTGCCGGCCGGCTGGTGGCACGCTGTGCGGTCGCAGGCAGGGACAATTGCGGTTTCGCACTGGCTGCGGCGGCCTGCTCCGGACCCAAGATCCGCCTCTGGGGCGCCCAGCTGCATCCGCACGGCTGTGAGCGTGATGCTCGAGGCTGAGCATTCGATAGCCGCGGCTCAGGTGGCGGCGGCGGCCCGGGCCGCGCTTGCCAAACTGGGCCACAGCTCGCCGCACGGAGCCGTGGCGGCGGCGGCGGAGGAAGCGTCGGCAGAGGCGACCGAGGCGGCGGAGGCGGAGGGGATGGCGAGGGCAGAAGCACCCCCACCACTGCCGCCAACAGCCCTCCATGACGTCGAGCCGGCAGCGCTCCGTCGCGAGAGGGCTGCCAAGCGGCGGAGTCGGCGCAGCCACGAGGAGCCGGCGGGAAAGCGACACGCCGGCGAGGAGGCCGGCGACCCCGACCAACCCGTTGCGGGCAGCACAGGCGAAGCAGGCGAGCTTGTGGGCCTCGCTCTCCAGGCATCCGGGTCGGGAGGGGGCTTCCTGGCACTGCTGGACTCGATTTTGACCTGCGAGGCGCTGCGGCGGCCGCTTGCGCAGTGGGCGCTGAGGCTGGCGGGCCCCGACCTGGAAGCGCTTTCGGCACAACTGGAAGGACATGGCAGTGATGAGCCCCCTGCCTGCTCCTGTGCTGCTGCCAGGCAAAGCTCCCGCGGCGTGTCGTTGCCGGCGACGCGACCGCGCGCCGAGATCATGGCGCAGCTGTACGACGCGCTGGACAGCGTTGGCGGGCCCGGGGCTGCGTACGGCCTTTCGGTTCGGATGGCGGACGCGTGTACTACTGCGCGCCGTCAACACTTGCGAAGGGTGCTTGAACTTGTTGGCTGCGATGCGTGACGCCATCCCAGTGCCGGCATTCACCTGCCGGCCCCAGCTCAATGCCCGATGGCCCTGCACGATGGCCCACACGTTTGCGATGGTTCCCAATGCATGCGCAGTCTGCGACGCGGGCCGCCTCTGCTGCTCAAGGGGGAAGTCGCGCGCGCGTTTCCAGAGCACGCCGCGCCCGAAAGGCTCCGCAGAGCCTTGCGACCGAGCCGGCGGACTCAAGTCGCCGGATCCCCTCCGGGCGCCACCCAGGCTCCCCTGGCCGGCCTCAATGGCTTCAGGCGGCCGCACATGGGCGTTTGTATTCGCCAACGGCACAATGGTGGTCCAGGGCAAGTTGCCGGACCAGTTTGAGGAGCTCAACGCAGAGGGCGGCATCAAGTTCAGGTGGAAGCGAGTCAGCGGGTCCCCGCCCGCCGTCGTTGAGCTGCGGGACGAAGGGCGGCGGCTGAGCATGCGGATAGAGACTGCCCGAGCGGTCCTGCGGCCGGACGGTGGGGAGTGGGCGGAGTTCAATCAGACGGAAGGCGGATCCCACGGCTCGTGGCGGAACATCAAGCGAGGTGGTGACGCCTTGGTCACGAGCGGCGCAGAACAGCAGCCAACGGCGTTCAAGTTCGACTGTGGCGGTGGTGTCCTGGCATCGGCAAGCGTGTCTTCCGTCGTGTGGTCGGAGTTTGATGCGTGCGGCTCACCCAAGCCCTTTCGCTTTCACCAGCTCAGCGCCCAGCGGGTGAGCGAGGGCAACTGGGAGCTCCTTCTGCACGACCAGGAGCGCGGCTGCTGCATGCGCCTCGTTGCGGGCAGCGCCGGTCTCTTCTGGCCCCCAAAGGCCGCTGGGGGTGCCGCCCACACGGTGCTTGCAGCGTCGGACTTCCAGAGCTTCGCCCCTCGCCACGGCTGCTCCTCCACGGGGCGCTTCGTCAGCACCGAGAGCGCGCCGTCCGTGGCCCTGCTCCTGGGCCAGAGCCCCGACCTCGCCGAGCGCCTGGAGCCGATCGAACGTCCCGCGATCAGCTGGACCTTCGCCTGCCAGCCGGAGACGTATCTCAGCATCTACGCGCGGGACCCGACGGCGGCGACCCGAAACCCCTTCAGGGACCGCGCGCTGCGCCTCCAGCACGACCCTGAGGCCGCCGCTCCCCTGCTCACCGTCCCCGCCATGGCCGACGTGCGCGGCAGCCTGCCGGCCCCGCACTGGCCCGCCAACCCCGCTGCCATCGCCTGCTACTGGCGCGTGTGGGACCTCGCCTTCCGCAACCTCACCGCCCGGAAGGTCCCCGACTCCGTGACCAGCCGCTCCCGCGTGGTGGGCATTCCCTTCCCCTTCGCGGACACGGCCTTCAGCGACTGCCTCTTCATGTGGGACTCCGTCTTCATCCTCTCCTTCGCCCGGTACGGCCGCCGCGCGTGCGACCTGTGGCAGGGCACCATGGACAACTTTTACGCCACGGCCCTGCAGGACGGTTTCATCTCCAAGGAGCTCAGGATGTCCGGCCACTTCCAGTACCACCCGCATGACCCCTGCTCCACCGGCCCAAACGTCCTCGCCTGGAGCGAGTGGGACCACTACCGCGCAACGGGCGACCTGGACCGCCTCGCCGACGTCTTCTGGCCGCTGGTCGCGTACCACAGGTGGACCCGTTCGAACCGCACCTGGCAGAACGGCACCTACTGGAGCACCGGCCTGGGCTGCGGCATGGACAACATTCCCCGGGCCGACAGGGAGGTCACCCTCAACCAGGACCTCTTCGCTGACCCGGGGCCGGACGACGCGGGTCCTGCCGCCGCTGCGAGGCCTGCTGCCCCGGCGGCGGCGGCGGCGGCGGCTGCTCCTTCGGCGGCGGCCGGCGGTGCGGCGGCGGCGGCCGGCGCGGCGAGTGCCGTCGCCCATGCTGGCCCCACGGGCGCCCACGACGTGTGCAGCGACGTCACCCTCAACTGCCCCTGGCTCAGCCACGGCCACCTCAGCTGGGTGGACGCCACCGCCCAGGCGCTGCTCAGCGCAGAGTGCATCATAGCCATCGCCGGCGAGCTCCACGCCAAGCGTCCCTCCGCCGGCGTCTCCCCTGCGCTGCTGCCGGATATGCACTCGGAGTGCGGGCGCCTCATGGCCTGGCTGCAGGAGCGGTCCTGGGACCCCCGCACCGCGCTCTTCCACGACGTGGACGCGCACGGCCGCCGCACTCCCGTGATGCACGTCGGGGGGTTCTGGCCGCTGGTCGCCGGCGCGGCCACCGCCGGAACCGCCCGCCAGCTCCACCGCGCGGGAACCACCCCCCTCGCCCCGCCCGATGCCCCCTCGGTGGGGACCACTGCCTCCCTCCTCCGTGCCGCCACGGCCGGGGCGGCCAAGTCCCACGCCGCGGGCGCCGGCCTTCACGACAGCCACTCCGACACCGCCGAGGCAGACTCCGTTCCGAAGCCGCCCCCGGTCGTGCCCGCCCCTTGCCCCAGGCCGCGCAGCTTCCGCGCTGCCTCGCGCCCCGGCGGCCGCATCGTCTCGCCCACGGCCGCGCAAACTGCCGCTGCCGCCGCAGCGGAAATGGCATCCGCCCTCGCCACGCCCCCTCTGGGCCCCACGCCGTCCGGCGTCGTGCCGATCCCTCCACCCGACAGCCCTCTCGGCTCCCCGGCAGCCAGCACGCCAGCGTCCTCCGCCGCGGCTGCGCACCGCAGCCCCACGTTCGCCCCGCTTCCCAGCTCCGCCGCGCCGGCCGCCGGCCCGCGCTCGCGCGCGGCCGTGCCCGCCAACCGCAGCGACTCCGACGTGGGAATCGGCACGGCCCTGCTTCGCGACGCCGAGCTCCTCGCAGCGGCGTCGGCGCCCTCGTCCGCCACCCAGTCACCGGGCGCGTCTGGCGCGCCCGATCCGGAAGCAGCAACGTCAGCCGCCGCCACCTGCCGCCCGGCCCTCCGCCAGGCGGCCCCCGTCCCGCTGGCCGGCTTGAACATGCCCGCCTCGCAAGTGCTTTCGCTGCCGAGCGCGCGGAGGATGGCAGAGCTGCTGCACGACCCCGCGGCGTTCGGCACCCCGACCGCCGTCCCCAGCCTCGTGGCATCGGACCGATGCTTCGACCCGACCGGCGGCTACTGGCGCGGCGGTGTTTGGTCGCCGACCACCTACATGGTGCTGCGCGGCCTGCGGCGCGCGGGCCTCTCGGCCGACGAGCATGCAGTGGCCTTGCGCCACTGCCGCGCCGTGTGGGAGGCCTTCGAGGCCACAGGCACTGTGCACGAGAACTACAGCCCGGTGGCCGCGACCGCCGGACGCCCCGCCAAGGGCGACTTTGTCGGCTGGAGCGGCCTCGGTCCCGTTGCCATCCTGATCGAGTCAGTCTTCGGCATCACGGCGGACTGGCCCAGCCGCACTGTTGTGTGGGTGGTGCACCTCACAGACGAGTTCGGCGTCGACAAGCTGCCACTGGGGACTTCGGACCACGCCTCCTTCCGCTGCAGAGCGCGCTCGTCTGTCACGGACGGCCCCTCCATCACCGTGCAGTCGAGCTGCGAGTTCACGCTCGTCGTGCGGTGGCCGGCCGGCGAGGCCCCCTGCGCTGGCGAGCGCATTCGCACCGTTCGGGTGGTCAAGGGGGAAAACGCGGTCACGTGCGACTAGCCTGCCGGTCGCGCCATTGGTTCGTGGATGCTTGCGTGACGGCCCGCTGCCTGTGGCCTCAGGAACAGCAGGCAGGATCGATCGCGATGCGGAGTCGCTTGTTCGCCCAACCTGCTCCGTGCCTCCCGGCATCGCCCGCGCTCCTCATCCCACCCCCACCCTCCCCCTTCCAGCACACACGCTCGCACAAAGAGGGGCGGGCACGCCCATGCACGCACGCGCACACACAAACAAACACTGTGGCGTGCCGACTCGTGGCCGCCTGGCCGCGCCCCGGAGGCCGCCCTGCCGTTGCGCAGGCGCTCAGCCTGCTGCGGGCCTCAAGACAGCGACCCAGCGACGCGCGCGCACCCAGCCCGGTGCGGGCGCGCCTACCGCCGCGCATCCTCTGCGTCGCCAAGGGCCTCGGCCTCCTCGGCGATGACAGCGGCCGCAGCGGCCTCCGCCTCGGCCTCGGCCTCGGGCAGCTCCACGTCCAAAATGCCCTCGTCCTCCTCGTCCGCGCCAGCCGATGCAGCCGCGGCGGGGGTCGCCGCCTTTCCCGCAGCAGCATCTTGGGCGCGCTGAATGCGAAGGCGCTCCAGCCACGTGGTGGGCTCGCCGGCCATCTCGCGCGCGGTCATCACGTCCGACACAAGCCGGCGCAGCTCCTGGGCCTTTCCGGCGCCGAGCAGCGACGGGCGGGTGTGAATCAGGTAGTTGTCCAGTCCACCGCGCTTGTCGATCACCTTGAGCGCCTTGGTGGTTACCTTGAGCCGGAGGCGGGTCTCGAGCGCATCGCTCCAGAGCCGGACCCACTGGACGTTGGGCTTCCACACGCGGCGCGTCCTGCGATTCGGGCAGCAAGTGAGCAGGCCGAAGGGGGCCGCGAGTGGCAGGGCACACCGCCCGCACACCGAGCGCGCGGCCAAACCGAGGCTCCGCACAGGGCTGCTGCCGCAGTGGGGGGCGGCAGTCGCAGCAGCCGAATTGCCGCTTGCGCTCGCGGGCCAGAGCCAATGCGCCCCCCCGCCGTTGCCTCCAGCACTGTTTCCCGCCAAAAGGCCACAGTGGGGCTGCCACGCCGTAGCTCGCCAGCCTCACGCGCGCAGAGAGTGGCTCCGGTTGTTGCCCGTCCGCGTCTTCTTGCCGTGGAAGAGGCCGCGCTCCGCGCGAAGCATGCGGCCCTCCCCTGCGCCCCCCGCGCGTCCCAACACCATGCGCGCGATACGGGCTGCCATCCTTTCAGGTGGGCCCTCGGTCGCCTCGGCAGGTGCGCTGAGGCGCCGCGCCCTGCAGCTGCGCGTCGTCTGCTGGCAGAGCCGTGACATGCGCAACAACACCAATCGCGGCTGGGCAATCCGAGTTGCAAAGCCTCGGGTACCACAGGCAGCCCAGAGGGCGAGCGCGGGCGAGCGATGGCAGCTGCCCCGGGAAACCCATTCGGGGACGCTCATGCCGGAGAAGAGCCGTCGGCCCCCGCCGCCGCCAAGGCGACAGCCGCTCCCGGAGACCCATTTGCAAGCGCCCCTCGCGCCGCGCCTGGGAACCCGTTCGGAGCCCCTGAGGCCTCCGGGACGCCGAACCCTGCCGCTGCCGCTGCTGCCCCCCCGGCTCGCGCCGCCTCGCCTGTTGTGGACGACGGCGCGGTGTTTGACACTAAGATTGGAGAGGTGAGCGTTCGCGTCTGCGCCCCTCCACGACCCGAGCCAGGCTGCGCTTGGCACGGAAGAGAGGCGGACAGTTGTTGATGTTTCGCTTGGTGGGTCCCAGGGGGCTGTGTGGTGCCTGGGACGCGCTGGTCGCTGGGCGTTGCCGGGTGGGTTTCGGTGCAACTCGCGTCCCCTCCCCTCCCCCGCCCCCCATCACCGCACCGCTCCGTCAATCACCGCAGCTGGACAAGCAGGGGGAGCCCAAGCGCATCATGGGGGTGGTGGCGGGCAAGCCTGGCTGGAAGCGTCGCTGGGTGCACATCGGGAAGATGAAGCTCACTTACCACGCCAGCGAGGAGGACGCGGAGTCCCGCGCCCGGCCGATTAAGAACAACTACGTGCAGCTCACGGGGTACGCGGTGGTGCCCATCGACGATGCCGCCGATTGCGGGCCAGGGTGCTTCGAGCTTCTGCCCACGCTGCCGCACCTGGACCGTGTGTGGGTGTTCAAGGCCCCGGGGGGGCCGCCCGAGCGCGAGGTGTGGATCCGCGCGTTCGAGAGGGGGGGCTGCCTGCGGGCGAGTGACTCGAGGTCGGCGGAGGCCATCGCAAAGCGGGCGGCTGAGCGCGCCAAGGCGTGATCCGCTAGGCACTCGGTCGGAGTCCGCGCGGGTCTCGGGCGCCCTTGGCGGGTGCGGCGTTTACGAGTGATTGCGTGGTGACCGTTGCGTCGCCGCTGGTCTGAGCAGCGGGGGTCAGGGTGCGTGAGCGGTCGCGCCCGGTCTGGAGGATATCTCCTAAGCCCTCGTGGTGCGTTGTTCGCAAGCGCCCCGCGCCGCTGCCACTGTCCGGCTCGCAACGCTTGTCGGTGGTCGTGGGGCTCGAACACCCAGCAAGCGGCTCAAGCGCGGCGCGAGGACGCGATGAGGGCGCCGGCAGCAAGCGCTCCGGCGACGAACACCGCGCCCATTGCCAGCGAGGCCACGCGCGAGGCGGACACGCGAGTCACGAGGGCCTCCTCCTTGGCCTCTGCCCGGCGTGCCTCCGCGACCTCGACGCGCTCGCTCATCAGCGCCAGCTGCCGCCGCATGCCCTCGACCTCCGCAGCGGTGGGCAGGGGCCCGTCCGAGGGAGACGCCACGGGCGAGCCGGCCGGCCCGCTCTGCGCAGCGTGAGACCCCTCCCTGGAGACCAAGCGTACGTCGTGCACGTGGGGGTGCGTGGCGAGCTCGAAGGCCTGCATGAGGTCCGTGAGGAGGTCGCGCACGTCCTCGACGCCCACGGACAGGCGGACCAGGTCCTCGGGAATGGTGCCTGCGAGAGCTCGCAACAAGGCGCGCGGCGGATCGACAGTCCTTGTGAGAGGGGCGGGACGGCGGCGGGGAACAGGAGAGGCGGCTCATTGCGGGACGGGAGGACGGCAGGGGCTGTGACCAGGCGGCGGACCCGCTGAGCCGAACGCGCGCGCAGGCCCGTCACGATGGCGCAACAGCAGGAAGCAAGGACGATCGTTGCACGCCCACCCGTCAGCATCAAGATCGATCGCAGAGGATGGGCGTGGGCGGCGGCAGCGGGCGGCGCGCTTGACGACGGCGGGCGGAGGGTGAGGGATGGGGGGAGGGGCGACGGGGGCGACAGGGGGCGACAGGGGGCGACAGGGGGCGAGGGGCGGGGGGCGGGGGGCGAGCTCACGCTGCTCCGCCGGCACGGAGGCGTGCGACAGGACGCAGGGCATCTCCACGAGAGAGTTGCAGGAGCCGAAGGACACCGTGAGCTTGAACATGCGCAGAGCGTCCACGATGCGCTGCGACAGGTGAACGGACCCAGTCGTGAAGGACATGACAGTGCCGCCGCCCGACGCCTGCTTGAAGTGGGTGTCATATGCAGCCATGCCGTGCACATAACGGTCTTCGAGCTCCTCGTCAGTGGGCAGCGGGTGCGTCTTATCGATGTCTACGCGCAGGTACTCGAGCAGGGAGTCGCTCGGGTGCCGGATGCCCAGCGGAGCGGCGGCCGCCCCCGCGCCCGGCTTGGCCCGGTCTGCGGTGAGCTGGCGCCGCTTCACGACCTCGCTGTTGCTGAGGGCGGCGCGCTTTCCGATGATGAGGGCCTTTTCCTCGTCGGGGGCCAGCGGGCGCAGGCCGGCGTAGTGCACAGCCGTGACGCGTGGGTGCTTCCGAAGCTTGAGGGCGATCTGCTCCGCGTTGGACTGCGCGCGCTCCACGCGCAGGGCCATTGTCTTGATTCCCCGAAGGACGAGCCAGCAGTCGAAGGGGGCCAGCCCCGTGCCCTCGGCGTTCTGGTAAAAGGCCACGCGCTTGGCCAGCTCCTCGGTCCGGCAGCACACCACTCCGGCCATGGTGTCTGAGTGGCCGGCAAGGAACTTGGTTGCGCTGTGCACTACGATGTCCGCGCCCAGCGGGATGCACTGCATCAGCACTGGCGGGACCATCGACGCGTCGATGGACATGATCACCTTGGCCTCCTCGCAAACCTTGGCCAGCGCCCTTACATCGGCGATTTGCATGAGCGGGTTGGATGGCGACTCGAAGTGGAGCATCCGCGTTCGGTCGGTGATGGCGGCGCGCACCGCGTCCACGTCGGTCACATCCACCTTCCGCACAGTGATGCCATGCATGCTGGTCACTCGAGACACCAGCCGGTGCATTCCGCCGTAGATATCGCTCCCCACGAGCATCTCGTCGCCCGAAGACAGCAGACGAGTCACCGAGTTCAGGGCCGCCATGCCGCTAGAGAAGGCGAAGGCTGCGTGGGCCGCCTCGAGCATGGCCACGTGCTTCTCGAGTGCCGTTCGCGTTGGGTTGCCAGACCGGCTGTAGTCGTACGACCCGTAGCTATCGCTGCACAGGTCGGGCCAGGGCCAGAACGCGGGAACCAACGGGAACGCATCGGAGACAGCAACAGAAACAAGAGAACATGGCCGGCGCGAAGCGATAGCGCTGGCGGGCCTCACGCGGATGGCTGCACAAAGGTTGCCGTCTGATAGATTGGCGTGGATGACGGCCTGTGCGGGTCTCCCGGCGCGCCGTCGAACACGACGCACTGCGAGTTCATGTGCAGGCTCCTGCATAGTCGAGGGGGAAGACAACCGTCGCAAAAGGGCATGCTCAAGACGCAGCGCAGGGTGGAATGCAAGTGCTGAGGGCTGTTGCCGCAACGGCTTGCGGATCCTCGCAGAGCGACCATGCAGCCCACGACGCCCTTGCCGAGAGGCTCTGACTCACGACTGGTACTTCGCATAGCTCGGGCGAACGGGGAACGTCGGGAGCTCGTTGTACGGGCTGCCGGACGTGGCCGAAAACCACTGCTTTGCTGGGTCAGCCGGGTCGCGCCGCGAACGACGGTCGCCCAACCCAGACCCGTGCCGCTCAGCACCGAGCGCGGGGGTCATAGTCGGGCGCATAGGGTCAGCAGCACCTGATGCGGCCGCCATGAGCAGGCAGAACGTGTACAAGTGCGCGGCTCGACGTGTCTCGCCAGGCTCTGCAGGCATGATGTGGCGCGCCGTCCAGCTCGCAGGCAGCAAGCAGCAGCTCAATGACAAGGGGATATGCATTTCGTTGCAAAGATGAAACGAGCACGCACCACGTAGCAGACACGCCTACAAGGACTGCCACCGGCCGCTCGCCCACATTCGCGCCGCCGGCTGCTCCTCGTCCGGCATCTCCATCGACGCCCCCGCCGCCACGGCCGCCTCCGCACCCGCCTCGCGCGCCATCAGCGGGATCGTCACCGACCCGAGGTGGTCCCGGGCCGACACACCGTCCTCGTCCGACACCGTCAGCACCACCGACAGCCCCGTGCGCGGCGCCCCGGCCGGGAGCCGCACGCGGATCGACTCGTTCCAGCTCGGGCTGTCCGCGTTCGCAACCGACCGCGTGGCGCCCACCGGGCCGAGCGCCTTGCCGTCGGGGCCCACCACGCACGCGGTCACGTACGGGTTGAAGCGACCGGCGAAGCTGCCGTCCGGCCCGTGAAGGCCCTCGCACCGCTCCACGAACATGGTCAGGCACCGCGGAGACGACCCCCCGTCCGGCAGCCCCACCGTCGACGGCGGCTTGCACTCCGCCTCCCAACGGCCGCTCGCCCACATTCGCGCCGCCGGCTGCTCCTCGTCCGGCATCTCCATCGACGCCCCCGCCGCCACGGCCGCCTCCGCACCCGCCTCGCGCGCCATCAGCGGGATCGTCACCGACCCGAGGTGGTCCCGGGCCGACACACCGTCCTCGTCCGACACCGTCAGCACCACCGACAGCCCCGTGCGCGGCGCCCCGGCCGGGAGCCGCACGCGGATCGACTCGTTCCAGCTCGGGCTGTCCGCGTTCGCAACAGACCGCGTGGCGCCCACCGGGCCGAGCGCCTTGCCGTCGGGGCCCACCACGCACGCGGTCACGTACGGGTTGAAGCGACCGGCGAAGCTGCCGTCCGGCCCGTGAAGGCCCTCGCACCGCTCCACGAACATGGTCAGGCACCGCGGAGACGACCCCCCGTCCGGCAGCCCCACCGTCGACGGCGGCTTGCACTCCGCCTCCCAACGGCCGCTCGCCCACATTCGCGCCGCCGGCTGCTCCTCGTCCGGCATCTCCATCGACGCCCCCGCCGCCACGGCCGCCTCCGCACCCGCCTCGCGCGCCATCAGCGGGATCGTCACCGACCCGAGGTGGTCCCGGGCCGACACACCGTCCTCGTCCGACACCGTCAGCACCACCGACAGCCCCGTGCGCGGCGCCCCGGCCGGGAGCCGCACGCGGATCGACTCGTTCCAGCTCGGGCTGTCCGCGTTCGCAACAGACCGCGTGGCGCCCACCGGGCCGAGCGCCTTGCCGTCGGGGCCCACCACGCACGCGGTCACGTACGGGTTGAAGCGACCGGCGAAGCTGCCGTCCGGCCCGTGAAGGCCCTCGCACCGCTCCACGAACATGGTCAGGCACCGCGGAGACGACCCCCCGTCCGGCAGCCCCACCGTCGACGGCGGCTTGCACTCCGCCTCCCAACGGCCGCTCGCCCACATTCGCGCCGCCGGCTGCTCCTCGTCCGGCATCTCCATCGACGCCCCCGCCGCCACGGCCGCCTCCGCACCCGCCTCGCGCGCCATCAGCGGGATCGTCACCGACCCGAGGTGGTCCCGGGCCGACACACCGTCCTCGTCCGACACCGTCAGCACCACCGACAGCCCCGTGCGCGGCGCCCCGGCCGGGAGCCGCACGCGGATCGACTCGTTCCAGCTCGGGCTGTCCGCGTTCGCAACAGACCGCGTGGCGCCCACCGGGCCGAGCGCCTTGCCGTCGGGGCCCACCACGCACGCGGTCACGTACGGGTTGAAGCGACCGGCGAAGCTGCCGTCCGGCCCGTGAAGGCCCTCGCACCGCTCCACGAACATGGTCAGGCACCGCGGAGACGACCCCCCGTCCGGCAGCCCCACCGTCGACGGCGGCTTGCACTCCGCCTCCCAACGGCCGCTCGCCCACATTCGCGCCGCCGGCTGCTCCTCGTCCGGCATCTCCATCGACGCCCCCGCCGCCACGGCCGCCTCCGCACCCGCCTCGCGCGCCATCAGCGGGATCGTCACCGACCCGAGGTGGTCCCGGGCCGACACACCGTCCTCGTCCGACACCGTCAGCACCACCGACAGCCCCGTGCGCGGCGCCCCGGCCGGGAGCCGCACGCGGATCGACTCGTTCCAGCTCGGGCTGTCCGCGTTCGCAACAGACCGCGTGGCGCCCACCGGGCCGAGCGCCTTGCCGTCGGGGCCCACCACGCACGCGGTCACGTACGGGTTGAAGCGACCGGCGAAGCTGCCGTCCGGCCCGTGAAGGCCCTCGCACCGCTCCACGAACATGGTCAGGCACCGCGGAGACGACCCCCCGTCCGGCAGCCCCACCGTCGACGGCGGCTTGCACTCCGCCTCCCAACGGCCGCTCGCCCACATTCGCGCCGCCGGCTGCTCCTCGTCCGGCATCTCCATCGACGCCCCCGCCGCCACGGCCGCCTCCGCACCCGCCTCGCGCGCCATCAGCGGGATCGTCACCGACCCGAGGTGGTCCCGGGCCGACACACCGTCCTCGTCCGACACCGTCAGCACCACCGACAGCCCCGTGCGCGGCGCCCCGGCCGGGAGCCGCACGCGGATCGACTCGTTCCAGCTCGGGCTGTCCGCGTTCGCAACAGACCGCGTGGCGCCCACCGGGCCGAGCGCCTTGCCGTCGGGGCCCACCACGCACGCGGTCACGTACGGGTTGAAGCGACCGGCGAAGCTGCCGTCCGGCCCGTGAAGGCCCTCGCACCGCTCCACGAACATGGTCAGGCACCGCGGAGACGACCCCCCGTCCGGCAGCCCCACCGTCGACGGCGGCTTGCACTCCGCCTCCCAACGGCCGCTCGCCCACATTCGCGCCGCCGGCTGCTCCTCGTCCGGCATCTCCATCGACGCCCCCGCCGCCACGGCCGCCTCCGCACCCGCCTCGCGCGCCATCAGCGGGATCGTCACCGACCCGAGGTGGTCCCGGGCCGACACACCGTCCTCGTCCGACACCGTCAGCACCACCGACAGCCCCGTGCGCGGCGCCCCGGCCGGGAGCCGCACGCGGATCGACTCGTTCCAGCTCGGGCTGTCCGCGTTCGCAACAGACCGCGTGGCGCCCACCGGGCCGAGCGCCTTGCCGTCGGGGCCCACCACGCACGCGGTCACGTACGGGTTGAAGCGACCGGCGAAGCTGCCGTCCGGCCCGTGAAGGCCCTCGCACCGCTCCACGAACATGGTCAGGCACCGCGGAGACGACCCCCCGTCCGGCAGCCCCACCGTCGACGGCGGCTTGCACTCCGCCTCCCAACGGCCGCTCGCCCACATTCGCGCCGCCGGCTGCTCCTCGTCCGGCATCTCCATCGACGCCCCCGCCGCCACGGCCGCCTCCGCACCCGCCTCGCGCGCCATCAGCGGGATCGTCACCGACCCGAGGTGGTCCCGGGCCGACACACCGTCCTCGTCCGACACCGTCAGCACCACCGACAGCCCCGTGCGCGGCGCCCCGGCCGGGAGCCGCACGCGGATCGACTCGTTCCAGCTCGGGCTGTCCGCGTTCGCAACAGACCGCGTGGCGCCCACCGGGCCGAGCGCCTTGCCGTCGGGGCCCACCACGCACGCGGTCACGTACGGGTTGAAGCGACCGGCGAAGCTGCCGTCCGGCCCGTGAAGGCCCTCGCACCGCTCCACGAACATGGTCAGGCACCGCGGAGACGACCCCCCGTCCGGCAGCCCCACCGTCGACGGCGGCTTGCACTCCGCCTCCCAACGGCCGCTCGCCCACATTCGCGCCGCCGGCTGCTCCTCGTCCGGCATCTCCATCGACGCCCCCGCCGCCACGGCCGCCTCCGCACCCGCCTCGCGCGCCATCAGCGGGATCGTCACCGACCCGAGGTGGTCCCGGGCCGACACACCGTCCTCGTCCGACACCGTCAGCACCACCGACAGCCCCGTGCGCGGCGCCCCGGCCGGGAGCCGCACGCGGATCGACTCGTTCCAGCTCGGGCTGTCCGCGTTCGCAACAGACCGCGTGGCGCCCACCGGGCCGAGCGCCTTGCCGTCGGGGCCCACCACGCACGCGGTCACGTACGGGTTGAAGCGACCGGCGAAGCTGCCGTCCGGCCCGTGAAGGCCCTCGCACCGCTCCACGAACATGGTCAGGCACCGCGGAGACGACCCCCCGTCCGGCAGCCCCACCGTCGACGGCGGCTTGCACTCCGCCTCCCAACGGCCGCTCGCCCACATTCGCGCCGCCGGCTGCTCCTCGTCCGGCATCTCCATCGACGCCCCCGCCGCCACGGCCGCCTCCGCACCCGCCTCGCGCGCCATCAGCGGGATCGTCACCGACCCGAGGTGGTCCCGGGCCGACACACCGTCCTCGTCCGACACCGTCAGCACCACCGACAGCCCCGTGCGCGGCGCCCCGGCCGGGAGCCGCACGCGGATCGACTCGTTCCAGCTCGGGCTGTCCGCGTTCGCAACAGACCGCGTGGCGCCCACCGGGCCGAGCGCCTTGCCGTCGGGGCCCACCACGCACGCGGTCACGTACGGGTTGAAGCGACCGGCGAAGCTGCCGTCCGGCCCGTGAAGGCCCTCGCATCGCTCCACGAACATGGTCAGGCATCGTGGCAGCGAGTCCCCACTCGGGGGGCTGCTCTCTGCCGACGCTCCGCTTGGCGGCAGCACGATTGGCAGCTTGGCCGGATCTGAGGACGCTGCGGGCAGCAGTGCCTGTGCCTCCTCCATGCGTCGGCGCGTCTCTGCGGCTGCCTTGGGCAGCTCCTTGGGTGCCTCCGGCTCAGCGTCGTCCCACTCTCCAGCGTCATCATAGTCGTCGGCCGCCGCGGGCTCTCCTGGCTTTGCCTCAAGGCCAGTCAGCCCTCCCATGACGGCACGAACGGCTTCGTCGGGCGACGCATCAGCGAGGAACGCCACTTCCACAACGACCCTTGCGCCGATCCGAAGAGTCGTGACTGGCACCACGCGCTCGGACAAGGCCTCGCCGCCAACGAGCAGCGCCTCGTCCAGGAGCATCATGCCCATTCCGCGCTTGGTCGACCCGGCCGTTGTTTTGCCACTCGCTTCGACGACCAGGCACGTCTCCTCACCGCTGCCGAACGCGGCCAGTGAGCACGCCACGAACGGGTCAAGCTTCCAGACAACCGATCCACCGTCCACCGCGGTTTCTGCGGTCTGGCTGAAGAACCGGACGCTCCCGCCGTCAGCTGTCCCCACGCCCAGACGAAGGCTGGCCGACCGCATCCTCCCGCCGGTGCCCTGCAAAGTAACAGCCCGCACAACCAGGGCACCGCCAATGGCGTCGTCCCCAGCCCGACTGACTTCGCCGTCCTCGTCCTCGTCCGCGTAGTCGTCGTCGTCGTCGTACTCGTCGTCCGCGCTTGCTTCAGCCAGCGGCTCCGGACTGCGCGCGTCCGCGCTGAGAGAGTCCAGTGCATCCGGGGACTCGGGCGCCTTCGACACCTCCGGCGTGTGTGCAGATGCACCGGAGATTGACGGGAGCCTCCGGGGCGGCGCAGTTGCTGCCTGGGCTCCGGCTCTGGGCGTCGTTGCGCTGGCAGGCTCGGCTGGTTTGTCGGCCTCTTCGCGGGCTCTGGCCCTGGCTTGGGCGGCAGTCGACGAGGGCCCTGATGCCTCTGGCTCAGGCTGCTTTGAGCTGGCAGGGTCTTTGGCTGCCACGCGGGGAAGAGTCTTGGCGCGCCGAGTCTTGGGTTGAGCAGGCCCTCCCACGCCCATGCGGTGGCCCTGGGCCTTGGCCATCGCCTTTGCGGCTGCCCTGTACGACTTGCGAAGCGTCTGCGAGATGCCGTGATCCTCTCCAAGGTAGAGTCCAGCCGTGTCGATTCCCTGGCCGTAGGCCTGCAGGCTGTCCTCCCAGCGACGCAGGTGCTCGTTTTCCGCCCCGAGATTGTGGTAGGTGATGCAGAGCACGGCGATTCGGTCCGCCTTTTGTGCAGGGACCGCGCCTCCGCCAGCGGCGTCGCTCGCACTGCGGGAGGAGGCAGGCATTGCACTGGAGGAGCACACGTTGCAAGAACGGGCGCGGTGGCGGCAGCTTGCCTCGTGCACAGGCGAGCAAGTGATGCACGAAACACACTCACCCGAACAGCTCGTGGTTGATGAGCCGCAGCGCAGCCTGTGCATGGCGGAGAGCCTCGGCGTGGCGACTGAGCTGGGAGAGCACTGCGCAGATGTTGAGGTGCGTGTCCGCTGGGTTCGTGACGCGCTCCAGCCGTGCCTCGATGGACAAGGCTTTCTTGAGGAACTTGAGGGCGGCGTGCAGCCTCCCCACGCGCCGGTAGTAGCACGCCAGGTTGTTGTACGTCACCGCGCGACCAGCCGCATCTCGCTCCGTCAGAATCTCGGCCTTCTTCAGCAGTTCCGTCACCATGTCAAAGTCCTCTGTGCAATGCGGTCACGAGCGCAGGAGAACCCATCGGCAGCGCGGGTCGCAGGCCAGGAGCGGATGGGCGGCGCACAACGGTTGGCTCTCCTGCCCCCCGCCGTTGAATGCGGCAAGCATGCGAGGCCGGGTCCATGGCGCTCACCTTGCTGCAGATAGCTCATCGCGAGCATGTTGCAAAGCTCTCCGACGCTGCGGCAGGCGCCCCAAACCTCCTCCGAGTCGGCGCCAAACAAGTGCTGGCGCACGACCAGGCCCCGCTCCATGCACTCCAGCGCCTCGAGATACTTTCCCTGCGTTTCTCGGCCACCGCAGGAAGGCCCCAATCCAGTAGCACACGAAACGGTCGCGCGGGTAGCGTCTCGGGCTCATGCGGGCGCGCTGCGAGGCGGTGCAATGCTGAGCAGCCGCGCAGCTGGTCGGCCGAGGGTCACGCTTGGCTCACCTCCTCCTGGAGACGCTGCGACGCTTCGTCCAGGCGGCGCAACATTGTCAGCTCCGCGTGCCCATCCTGCGAGGGAGGGAGAGGGGTTGGGGAAGGCGGCGGTTTGCTGCTCAGCTGGGGGCTCGTGCGGCCAACACAATGGCGAGCGCATTGCAGCTGCGCCGTGAATGGCGAGCAGCCACCGCGACAGCGTCGCTGCCTTCCTCACGGGCACCGCAGACGCCATGCTTGCTGTCGCGGGGAGTCTGCTTCGGGCAAAGGCCTTGCTGGTCGCGGGCGTCCAAGCCTCGTGGCGGCTGGCCAGGGGCTGTCCGCGCTGGCTTTGGCAGTGTGTGTTGCAGCTCGGGGCGTGCCGTCGCAGCAGAGCGCGCGCGCGACTTCGGTTGCTTGCCCCGAGTCAGTGCTGACGCGATGACGGGGACACCCGTCGCACCGCCGTAACACGCCTGGAACCGCCCATTTCCGACAAACGAATGCATCACGCAGTCAACCAATCGCCGTGGCCTTGCCCTCACTGCTTGGCGATGCCCCCGTGCAGCAGCGCCGCCGCCGCCTCAGCGCACCCCTCGCCGGACAGCGCCACGAGCTCCACCGTGCGTGCCTCGGAGCCGTAGTACTGTTCCACCGTGCGCCTGTTCGACGCGACGCTGAATCCCTTTGGAATTTGCACGTCGACAAGCAAGAATGCGTCCGAGTCGACCCCGAAGGCCGACTTGGCTTGCTGAACCACTGCCGCCATGACATCGTGCGGCTTCGCGCCGAGGGTCAGCGGCGCAGACGGAGCGTGGCCCAACGAAATGTTGCTCAGATGCGTCACGCGGAATTGGACTGGGCTGGCGCTGGAGGCGTCGGCCCCGGACGGTGCTGAAAAGGAAGGGCCGGGCACCGGCGAGCCCTGGCTTGCGGCATCACCCCCAGCCTGACTGTGGTCCTGGCCCGTCTGCTCGGCCAGTGCCGGCCGCTTGGCGCTGGGCTCAGCGGCCTCTGCCGCAGACAGCCCGAGCATCTCGGACGTCGCTGTCCCCCCCACAGCGGCGCTGGCATCGGCCAGGGTGCTCCGCGTGCGCTTCGCCGACGCCCCAGGTGTCGGCGCGCCCACCGTCGAAGGCGGCTGTGTCAGCTCGCCAGGCGCGGGCAGGGCCTGCTGGGTCAACGACCCGGAGGGAAGCAACGCAGTCGCAGACAGCGAGCTGGCAGTCAGCATCGACACGCTGACCGGCAGCCCCGGCATGCCCAGCGAAAGGGCCGCGGAGGCCGCCGGGGCCGCCCCGCTGGCGCCCGGAAGCGTGGTCGCTGCAGCTTGCAGCGCGGCTGCGGCCGAGACGGGATCGCTGGGAGGCAAGCCGACGTCCACCACCGGCTGAACGGGAACTGCGGGCGGACGGCCACCCGTGTGCTTGGCTGCCCGGTCCGGGCTTCCGGGGTCTGACAGCGCCATGGCGGCTTGGAAGCCCGGCGTGCCCCTGAGGGGAATCTTCTCCTGCAGTGCGCGAAGGAAGACGTCGCGCGG
Organism: Cafeteria roenbergensis; assembly: GCA_008330645.1. NCBI lineage: Eukaryota > Bigyra > Bicosoecida > Cafeteriaceae > Cafeteria > Cafeteria roenbergensis. The sequence goes on from VLTN01000061.1 coordinate 126,806, forward strand.
CACGGGGTCCTTGCTGGCCACCCAGCCGAGCGGGTTGCGGGCCTTGCGCAAGCGGTTGCTCCAGTTCCGCCACTTGTCCTTCAGGTCCACGCTGCTGCGGGCATTGCGGACCAGCGGCTCCCCAAGCCCTGGCGCCCGGAGGATCGTGCTCCACCGCGTTCCGAAGCGCCGCACGCCTTGCTCGAGGGCGGAAGTCTCCTCGTGCGTCCAGGGCACTCGGATGTTCTTCTTGGACCGCTCGTACCGCTTGGACCATGCCGACGGGCTCAGACCGTGGCGGACTGAAAAGGGCTCGTAAATGTGAGTCGTCTCGGCGGGGTCGTCCGGGCCTGAGGCTGTGGACCCCGCCTGCGCGGCGCTCGCACGGCGCTGTTCGAGCTGCTGCAATCGCTCTTGCCGCGCCTGCTCCCGAGCATAGGCATCCTCGTCGGCCTTGTGACGCTTTCCAAATCGCCTGCGCCCTCCTGTGCCAGCGGCCAGGCCTGCCTCGTCTCCGGGGCGCGGCTCCCAGCCCGCGGCTGCCGAACTCGCTTGGCCGCTAGTCAAGCTGCCGGCCCCAGGCAGCTCTCCCAGCGAGCGCACCCCGTGGTCTGCTTCGCTGGTGGCAAGGTCCGACCCGGTGAGCGCGGGGGCGGTGATTCCGGCGCTGTGGGGCGCTCCTGGGGCTTCCGATGTGGCCGCCGTTGCCCCGCTGAAGGCAAACGAGGGCAAGGGCAGCGCGGCCGGAAGGCTGACCGCGGCCCCGGGCACCTCGAGCTTCGAAAGCGTGTCCAGAAAGTTCCGGACGCTCGCCATGGCGGCCCCGGCCGCGCCGTGGTCTCCGAGCGCGTTTGTGGGGGGCGGCGCGCGCAGCAGGCCACGAATGCGAAATCAAACCCAGCGCAAGCCTAGTCGCCGCTGGCAGAGCAAGTTCCGTCGAAACCACCGACGCCTATCGCATTTCCAATCACGAAGCCGGCGATTGCCCAAGGCCGCCGACGCGAGCAGTCGGGTCCGATTGGCAGCACCGCGACAGTGTGTCAGGTGAGGTTGCGGCCGGCCGGGCCCTGAGCGCGCCCGTGCGAGCGCCCCCGAAAGCTGCATTGGAAGCCTCGACGAAGCCTTGGGGGAGGGGGGGCTTGTGCACCCCTTTGCGGAGGGCACGCGCCCAGTCGCGCGGCTTCGGCCACCACGGCACATCACGATGCCGTCAACCCTGAGGCCGACTCCCGACTTCCCTTTCGCGTCGCCGGCCTGCGCGGAGGTGGTGCCAGACACCCCTTGGGCTGGGCCAGGGCGCAAGCAGCTGCCCGCCGGACTGCTCTCGGCACCGCGGCCTCGAGCCCCAAGGCCGGCGCTGCGGCGGACGCGAAACACCCCCTGCAAGCATGACAGGATTGCGGCAGAGCCGCCGACACTGCCCGTGGAGCTGCGTGGTTCCGCCACGGCCCCGCGCGCCGCACGCCCTTCACCGCGTTCTGCCGCCGCCGAGCACCCTCCCCGCGGCCCCGCAGGCTCCGGCTGGCCCTCCTCGGCACGCGATGTCGGACGTGGAGGCAGGCCACCTCTCGGTGGGCCACGAGAGCCTTGACAGCGCCAGCGATGTTTTCGGACAGCGAAATGAGCTCGACTGCAGACAGCGGCTTGGCGACGACGTGGACGACATCATGGCGAGGGTCCAGGCTGCCGCGTCGGGCCAAGCCGAAGGCTCATGGGCTCAGAAGACAGAGTCCACCGTTTTTCGCGTGAGCATTGCAGTGGCTTGGTGATTGTCATGTGACACCGTGCACGCGATTGCAGCGCGCGATTACTGCTCTTCTCGTTTTCCGGCGTGTCGCTGGCCAGCCTCGCAGATCCTGGGCCTGATGCTCTCGGACAGCGGCCCATCCTCGCGACGCAAGACTGCGCGATACAATCTCTTGCGCCTGGTGCTCTTCTTCGTCGACTGGCTCCAGCTGTGCTCCATCATGCTCTCTCCAGCCGTCGGGTATTCCTTCGAGTGAGCAGCGCTGCATACCGGGTCAGTATCGTCGCGCGCTCAGGGGCGACGCGACTCCCCGCGCGCATTCGGCTCAGCCCCACAGGCCGGCTCACACCGTCGCCCGGCCATTTGCTGGCGTCGGGAGGCGGCCCTCTTGGCCTGCTCGTGTCAGCTGATAGCCGTTTCTTGCCCCACCTCGCGCGTCTTCGCTCGCAGTTGGGGGTTCTTGAGCTTCATGAGCCAGGTGTCGCTGCTTCGCTTGCTGGGGGTGGACGCGTCTGCCCTGGAGGCCTTCGTGATCATCTGGTGCTTCGCCGTGGCCATCATGGTGCTGGCCCTCGCCAACGTCGCCTATGTTGGCTGGCAGGTGCGGGTCGGGTTCTCGGGGAGCCTGCTCCCCGTTCGCACTCTTCGGGCCGCGGTCACGATCCTGCTGACGGCATGCTACGTGCCGCTCGTCGAGATCGTTGCGGAGCCGCTCTCGTGTGAGCAGCTGCAGCAGCGGTCTCCCTCGCCGCAAGCCGATGTGCCGTGCTGGGGCCAGCTGCATGGCATCCTGTTCGGAATTGGTCTTCCCGTCCTTTTGCTCTTCGTAGGCTTCGCACTGCTCATGCGCTCGGTGTACTTTAACGACGCGCCCCTTTCGGGAGTTGTGTCAGCGAAGCCCATCGCGCGCAACGAGTTTTGGGACACGTTTGCAAGGACAACCCTTGTTATGCTGTCGCTGTTGCTGTCCAAGTCCAACCCCATGCTCATGACCGCCCTGATCGGGGTAATGTACCTGCTGCTGACGATCCAGGCCGTGATGCACCTCCCGTACTACATGCTCGCCATGACGCAGTTGCGCGTGGCCACCTACTGCGCGCTTGTGTGGCTCGCCATAGGCGGAGTGACCATCCAGGGGCTGCGAGCCACGCCTTCGGTCGACGAAGAGGTCGTTGCGCTATTTGCTGAAATCTGGGTCTTCTGCATGGTCTTGGCGCTGGGCATTGGGGTCCTCGTTTCGTGGCTCCGCCAGCGCTGGATGGAGCGGACCGGCGTCCTGGTTGCAAAGTTTCACCTGATGGAGCAGCGCGCCAGGGAGGAGGCCACGTTCCAAGGCGAGCCGGCCGACTCGGTGGCAAGCGAGCGGCCCCACTGGAAAAAGACGTTCCCCCAGAGGGGACTGGATGCAGCCCTCATGGCCAACAAAGCCGCCACCTCCGAGGAACGGCCTGCGCTGGCCCGGCCCAGCGAAGGCGCTCCGGACCTGGTGGGCGAGCACGCCGACTTGCGGCAGCGCGCACATCCCGGAGCTCCAGGCGCCGTGCCCCCGCAGCAGTCTGGGGCGGAGCACCCACAAGGCGAGGATGGCGCGTCGGACGTCGATTCGGTGGCAGTGGCGTCCGAGGCCTCCTCCTGGCGCCACGGCTCCGACAACAGAAGCCCAGTTTCGGACGCCCTGGACGGACCGGCTCCGGAGGAGGCTCCAGCACCGCTTCCCCACGCCATCCGCATTCCCGCCACCGCTGGTCTGGGTGCAGGCGTGCCCAGGCCAGCCGCCTTGGCGGTTCCGGCTGCCCCAGCTGCCTTTGGGCCGCGCAAGGGGCTGCACTCCGCCCGGCACCTTGGTATGGCAGCCGTTGCCATTGCAGGCAGCCCTGGCAGGGCAATGCTGCCCGCCCATTCAGGGGTGCCGGCAGACATGTTCGCCGCCGTCAGCCGCGACATGGTCCTTGGCAGCCCCTATTCTGCGGCCGCGACGGCGCCGGCTCCTGTTTCGACAGCCGAGCAGGTCACTTGGGCAGACGGTGCGTCGGGTCCAGCTCACCGGCCAGCCACCTCTGCGCCCGCGCTGTCTTCGGCGGCGGCTGAGTCCCCAACGACGGACTCGAGCCCAAACCCGGTTTGCATGCAAGACAACCCCAAGCCGCAGACCCCTCCACCTTCGCCCGTTGCCTCTGAGGGACCCGATGCGGACCACGGTGGCTCCATCGCGCTCCAAAGACCGCGGCGCCAGCCCGGCGAAAAGTCGCCCACCGTGACGGAGAGCGACCGAGACAGCTTTGCAGCAGGGCCGAGCAAGTCCCACGGCCCGGAGGGCGTGCGCTACCCCCGTGGGCCCGGGCGCCGCGCAACGGCGATGAGGTCTGGGTCCGCGATTCGCTCCCAGATGGAGCCAGCGTCGCCAGCCGTCCACCGGGGCCGGCGGCACGGCTCCCGCCCCAAGGCCGACAGCACCGCTTCGTCAGGTGCAGGCCAGCGGTCGTCTTCGGCCGCCCCTTCTCGCAAGCAGCCAGCTGGATCGCGGCCGCGACATGCTCACGTCTCGGCGGAATCCAAGACGGGTGCGGCTGTTGATGGGTTCGTGGCAGCCCTGCGGGCCGAGCTGGGACACACAGCAACTCTCCAAGCCCGCAAGTCCCAGTCGTCCATCAAGGTCATGTCCAAAGCCAAATCCGCGGCCCGCATGAAGGCCCAACAAGCGCACAGCCGCCACCATGCCTCTGGCCAGTCTCAGCCGGCCGACCCGTCTCCGCGCCTGGCCACCGCTGTCCCGCTTCTGCATCATGGGCACAAGCACCAGAGCCATCATCATCCTCGCCAGCAAGATGTGCCCGCGTCCCCGAGTACAATGTCGCCTGCCCACAGTGTCCACGAACAGTCTGCAATGGTCTCGCGGTTCTCCGTTCCCGCAATGGCTGCCGAGGAGGCGCCAGCCGCCAGATTGAGCAAGCTCGACGATCACCGCGGCGGGGAATCGCCTCGTCTAGCGCTTCTCGATAAGGAGGAAAGCAAAGACGAGGAGCACGACCCCGAGCTGGACGAGCTTTTGAACTCGGGCGCGCACCCGTCCTCCCTCGAGTCGCATGCGTCGCACGTATGGTCGTCCGACACAGACGTTGAGCTCTTCGTGCGGGCGTTGCTGGCGAAGCCGACGGCAAGGCGCATGGTCTACGCCCGCGCGCTGCTTGACGAAGCGCTCGTCGTGTTCCCCGAGTCGGTCTTCGTGCGGCTGTCCTTCACTACTTACTTGTTCAGCCGGACCACAACGTATGCCGACATCATCTTGGCGATGAAGCTTCTGGCCGAAGCCTCCTCGATGCCCGCATCCCTGGACCTTCGCTTCGCGGTGTTCTCCAAGCTGAACAGTGCCATCAATGCTCGCAGGCGCCTCGTCCTCGGAGACGGGCAGCCCGGTATGCGCCAAGACAGCCTCGACCTTGTGGAGTTCAAGAAGGGGGTAAAGCTCGCGGACGACAAGCACCGCGAAGCAATTTCCCTGATGCTTGCATACTGGACGGCGGTGGCCCACGGCGCGACAGATGGCATCGTAATGCGCGACAAGTCCGTCACAGAAACGGTCACGGGCATCATCGAGGCTGCGGATGCTGCAGAGAAGGCCTTCCTGGGCCTGCTCGAACGCTGGCCCACGTCGCAGCAGGTCCAGCGCGCGTACGGGATTTTCCTCATCAACGTGCGCAACGACAAGGACCTTGGCGACGCGTACCTCTCGATGGGAGAGAATGCCGACGACGACCTCGCCGAAACTGGCATGGGCAGTTCTGTTGTTTCCAAGCTGGCGGGAAACAAAGCGTCCGGAGCAGCGAGCGTGGGGATGGGCTCAACGGCGTCTGGCGCCAGTCTCATTTCCGTCGACAACATCAAACGCCGCCGGACGCGCTTGGGGACTTCCGAAACGCGGATTGCTGCGACGCTGGGCGACATCTCGCGGATGCGAAACGGGTTTCGGCTCGGTTTGGCGGTGCTGCTCATCATCATTTGCGGCATGCTCGGAATCAGTGCGATGCTCTTCAGCGACATCCGGCTGACGGTCTCCGTCATGAGCGAGGCAGGCATCCGGCGCTTCCAGGCTCACAAGGCGCTGATGGAGAGCCGCGGCCAGCGCTTGGCTGCCGTGGAGGGCAATGCAGAGGCTTACGCCAAGTTCCAGACAGTGAACCTTGCGCAGGCGCAGCGATTCCACGCCTTGACCGACAGCCTGTACTTCCACGGGCCGCACCCGCCAGTCATCGCAAAGCAGTGGTCGGTTGCATCCCTGACCTCCAAGACATGGAACCCGAACACCATTCCCGGCCGCCTGGACTCGAGCAAGGTTGGCTTGATGGCATTCAGCAGCATGTTCATCGCGAGCACGGCCCGCGTGGCCAGGATGAATTTGACGTCGATGGCTGCGCCGTGGGGGCAGTCCCCGTCGATGCAGGGCTTCGCTGTCGAAGACGGCGACCCGTTCTACACTCTCCCGGAGTACCGATACATCATCGAAAACTACCGCCCGCTCCTCGACGAGCTGGACCTGGCCGCAAGCGCGTATCAAAACGCAAACGTGGAGACAGCTGAGACGACCAACGCGATCATGTTTGGGCTGACGGGAGTCCGATTCCTCGTTCTCTTCCTGCTGGCCTGGTGCGTGGTCATGCCGGCCATGAACTCGATTCGCTCGCAAAAGCTGGTGCTCAGGCGAATGGTGCTCGCGATTCCCAGGAAGGTGGCCTCTCACATGTCTGCCAGGCTCAAGACGGTGCAGAAGAGCCTCGGAGAGATTACGGCGTCGGCAACCTCGCTGGAAGAGCTGGACCCCACGAGCAACCTCTACGCGGTGTTGCGCAATACCGAGTTTCTGGTGACTCTGCGCCGCTCTCGCCGCAAGCACAAGGACGATAGCATGGCGGGTTCCAAGACTGATGCAAAGAGCTCGTCGGCGCGCGCGGGCCCCGCCAGTGGCAAGGCGGATGCCCGCCTGGCGGGCGGCGAGACAGGTGCGCAAGGGGGCGAAGGCACCTTGAGCTCCAGTGCTGCGCCATTGCTGGGAGGCAAGGCTCGTCATGCTGACTCCAAGGCCATGTCCCCCAAGCCCGACACTGCACCTGATGCAGACGCGGAGGGCCCCCAAGGCGCGGGGGCGACAACCTCCCAGGCCAGCCTGGAGTGCACTTCGAAGGGCGATTCGCAGCAACCCCACACAGCCGTCCTCGCCCAGGGGCCCCAGTCCAGTCACGAAATGTGGAGCAGCAGCTCTGGGAATCCGCTTCAAGACCAGACCGGTGTAGGGGGAAGCCTTGGCGGAGAATGGAGCCACGAGGGGGGTGACGCCCGCTCGGTTTCCTCCGGCCTGTCTCGCGACCGCGGCTCCTCTCGGGGATCCACCCACGACGACTTGATCAACGCACAAGACTTGCTCGAGGCTGTCCATGATGCCAGCGAAATGGCCGACCTGGTCGCGAAGCGCCGGGGAAACACGCCCCGGTCTGGAACCGGCCGGCGAGGCCTGGGCGCGGAGGTCGAGCGCGAGGTCAGCGACGCCATGGATGCGAGCGAAGCGCCGACCTACGAAGATGACGCAGCCGGGGTGGGAGCTCGCGGTGACCGCCCTGTGTTTGCCCAGCACTTCGAAGGCCACGCAGCCACGTTTAGCAGCACAGGCACCGGCGAAGGCGCCTTCTTCCGAGATGGCCCGCAGCAGCTGGATGAGCCTTCCACCGAGTTCCGTCGTCCAGTTGCTGCAGGTAGTCCCGTCGCTGCCAGCGCCCCAACGGTGCAAGTGGTGTCGTTCGCCGACGGGTCCAAGGAGGCCAAAAAGGCAGCGGGCTCGCCGCGGCCGTTTTCCCATACCCGAAAGCCTATTCCGGCCGGGGCCCGGACGTCGCTGTCGGCCCTTCGCCGCTCCGCTGGTGGCGAGGAGGAGCTGCTACCGGCCGACGTTGCAGTTCCGGGCAAGACTTGCTGTGGTCGCGTCTGTCCCTGCCTGGCAGGCCCCGCTCGCAGGAGCACGCAACAAGGGCAGCAACTTGTCCGCGCCGGGGGCCTCCGCGGTGGCGACGACGACCACGTTGACCAGCTCGGCATGTGCACCAACCCGTCACTCCGAAGGGTCGTGGCGCGAGCAGGCGCTGTGATCACATGCCTCGTAGCACTAATGATCGCGACGACCGTCGTGTTCTACGCGTTTTCGGCTGAGAGTGCGACCAAGGCTGCCCAGATGAACAGTGCGGGGCGACGGCGATACTTGGCCATCCAGACCGTGAATCTGCTCCAGGAGCTGATGCTCGCCGACAACCAAGTGGACACGCCGGAAAATTTGGTCAAGCGAGCGGAGGCGACTCTCGATTTCTACGAGCGGGTGCACAACGGCCTCGAGCTGGGCGACGAGGGGCTCGGCCTTGCTGCTGCAGACCCAAAGTCGCCGGAGGCTGTCTTGCTTGCTCGCCTCAACTACGGGGAGCCAGGAAACGGTTTCGAGTCCATCTTGACTTCCATTTCTGGCATCGAAGACTTCAGCGGCATCGGCCTCGACCCGCTGGTGCGATTCTTCTGGAGCAAGGCTCGCCAAGTCATTGAGACCTACAGGAACAGTTCTGCCCCTCGCCCCCCCCGGACTCTCAGCGGGATGCAGAGCGACGAGGACTTTCGCGCAGTCTGGGACATGCAGCACACGGTCATCGACACAATGCAGGCCAAGGCGGTGGGCATCTTCTCCTCGTCGAACGAGGCCGTGGTGGACTCTCTCGAGGCCCAAGCGTACGTCGTGTTGTCGATCGAAGTGGTGATGCTTGGAGCTGCTTACGTGCTCGTCTACGCAGGCATTTCCTCCGCTCTCGTGTCTGAGCACTTGCGCGCCCACGATATTCGCGAGCTCATTCCCGCCATGATCAGAATCAATGTGCCTGGCCTGTCCGACGCACTGGCGACTGCTGCAGGCAAGGATGACCGTGAGGACGAGCGCGTATGAGGGCGAGCCGCTGTGTGAGGAGCTTCGCGCCACGCGCTGAACGACACGGTCGCAGAAAACAAAAAATGCGAGCTCTGTCTGCCTTTCGCTCTTTGAACCAGGGCGCGTGCCGATTCTGCCGCAAAGCACCTGTTCACGTGCAACTGTGATGCACGCGCTGTGGAGCGAAATCGCACGAACGAGCGCGTGTGCTCGAGCCGGCGGGGAGCCCCCAGCAGCTCTGCCAAGCAATGTGCGGCGTCGACGAAAAGCCCAACCACAGCGCAAAGCAGCGCTGGCGACCGCTGCGCCGCCCCCTACGCCCCGCTGCCTTTGCATATCTGGGCTTGCAGGCGGCTCTGCGGTGTCGTGCCAGGGAGCGGCGTGCCGGGGATCATGGCCGCGCGCTCTCGCAGGTCGGCTGCAGCTTCGACCAGTCAGGCGCTGAGCGCCGACCCCCAGCGCTGGGCGGACCTTGCCGTGGCAGGCGCGCGAAGTGGGCTGTCGATGCCAGCCAAAGATGCGGCGGCGGTGCTGTTGGGCGCTATGGAGGGCCTGCAGCGGACGCGGTCTGGCAACGCCGGTGTCATGCATCAGACGCTGATGCTGCCGTTGCAGACTTTCATCAGCTTCGCCGGCACCTTGCATATTTTCCCGGAGGACATGGCAGAGAGACTCATGCGCGTGACGCGGAGCAGCGAAGACGTGTTCATGGCTGCCCGAGAGCATTTTGTGGAAATGCCAGGCGGAGCTGCCGAGGCCTTCGTACGGGCGCAGGCGCACTGGATTGCTGAGCAGCTTGCGAACCAGCAGTCCCCCCCAGTTTGCCCTTCGGTTGAAGGACTCGATCTGTCGCTCCTGTTTGGGGCGGACCGGGAGGGGCACGTTCCGCCCGGGTTCAGTGTTGCCAAGCCCAAGCCCGCCTTCGGCCCGCTCTTCGGTGTCAAGCCCGAGACGTCACTGGGCAGAGGACCGGAGGCAACGGTTGCTCTGGTCGTCTTCGGGGCTGTCTGCGTGGTCCGCGGCGAAGAGAGGCTGGTACTGAGCCTCGACGTCCCGCGCTCGATGCAGTGGCGGCAAGCGCGATGCGAGCTGCTGCTGCAGCTCGTCAGCTCCAAGGAGCCTGTGCCAGTACCCACGCCGCCTTGCGGCGAGGCTTCCACGAATCCGTGGGCGCCGAGGCTTCCGGCAGCCCGCGCTGACACGGCGTACAGCACCCACAGGGAGGGCTCCCCCTGGCTCTGCCATTGCGCAGGCTGCGCGTGCTCCGCCGTCTGGCTCTCGGACGCGAGCGGTCTTTGGCCGCGCGCCCCTCTCAGCGCAATGCTCGCGCCCTCCAGTGACTGGTGCCGACGCGCAGTCGAGTCCAGCTCGGCGGGCGTGCCCGATGGGCCGCGGGGCGCTCAGGCAGCGCCCGTCGCAGCCGCGGCAAAGCCCGCACTCATCGCAAGGAGCCCGCTTCGTGCGGCCTGGGAGACGGCCAGGGCGGCGCGGTGGCTCCGCCACCCGGCGCTGGCGTCCAAGGCGGCGGCCCGGCATGCCGCAGGGGCTCCCCCCACGCCCGGCACCACCGCGACGACCAGCCCTCGCGATCAGTTCCTTGCCAATATGTTGTCCCTGGCCCGGACAGCAGAAGCACTGCCGTCGTGCTGGGCTGAGCGCGCGGCTCGCTCCATCAGCGTGGAGCACACCAAGGCAATCTGCGACAGCCTGGACGCGCTTTTCCCAGCAGACCCTCTCGCCCTGGCCAAGCTCGCCGAGACGACCCGCGGGGGGCTGGCGCGCACCAGCGGCAGTGCCACGGGCCCACTCGCAGCCTCGGGCGCCAAGCCTGGCGCCGCCGCGGCCGCTGCAGCCGCAGCAGGAGCCGAGTGCGTTCCCAGCTGGCAGACTCTGGCCCAAGGGGTCGATGCGCAGCTCACAGGCAGGGAGTTGTCCTCAATTACCGAGGAGGTCTGGTTGTGCATCAAGCAGTACACAGGCAAGTTTGCGGCGGCCAGCGACGCGATGCTGACAGCGGTCCAAGGCCTGCGGCACGCTGGGCTGGGCGGCACGGTCTTGCCCTCGCACATCACGCCGTTGTTCTTCTTGGCTTGCTACGACCATGGGTCTGTCCTCGACGGGCTCACAGAGCTGGCCAGGGTTCTCTCGCGCTGCCTCAGCGCGGCTCGCGAGCACTCTAGGCGCGAGCTTCGGCGAGGGCTTGCCGCGTTCGTCGCCCGGGACTGGGCCAAGTTGCCCCTTGAGGGCGGCCATCTGCCCGCTACACTGCGCTGGGTCAAGGACCTTCCCGCCGCGCTGTGCGCGAATCACGAGGCGGGCTGCATCGCCGAGGCCATGGTGAACGTTGCCGTGAAGGTGCTCGCGCTCGATCCCGGGGCGGCTGGGCTCAGTGGCCGCAGCGACTTCGGTGCCCAGGTGCGCGTGACGGCCGGGAACCTGCCGTCGGTCAAGAAGGCACACGTCACGTCTCAGCTCATCGCCGGGCTTTTGGTTGCCCTGGGCGACCTGCCGGCGCTGGAGGGGACAGCGTCAGTCGGCAAAACCGTGGGACGGGCGGCCCGGACGGCCTTGGGGCTCTTGTCGCTAGGGAATGACGCGGTGTGCCGCTGCCAGGACGACGCCGTCCTGAGCCTGCTTGCACCGCTCGTGTGCACGCTGAAGGTTCCTGCGCGCCCCGGCGACACGAAGCAGCAGCAGCAGCAGCGCCCGTCCGTTGCGGCGCGGATCTGGGGCATGGCAGACGAGTTTGCGGTGCTGGCGGCGCAGGAGCAGCGCGTGTTCGCAAGCGGCGAGGCAGGCGAGCTGGCCGGCGTCAGTGCGGCCGAGCTGGTCGTGCACAGCGCGCCGCTCGTGGACCTCGAGTGGTCGGACTGGAGCCTTCTCGCTCCGACCACGGCCAATGCGGCGGCTGCGCTGCGGATCGCCAAAGCCGCCGCAGCTGGCGCCCCCGCCGCTGTCGCCACGCTGCTGCCGCCGGAGGGAGGGCAGTCGCCGGCGATGGCCCGCATGGCGGAGACGTTCGTGCGCCGCGACGGCCCCACGGCGGCTGAGAACGACCGGGGCACGCAAGAGATGGGCGTCGCCGTGCTGTGGGTGCTCGCGCGCAGACTCAAGTCGTTGGTCGAAACGGCCTCTTCCGCGGCAGCAGCGCGGCCGGCGGCGCTGCCCGCCCCGGCGCTGCATGCAGTGACAGCGCGGGGCTTTCTTCCCAAGGCCGTCTCAGGAGCGTTTGGGGCGTTCCACGAGGCTTGCAACCTGGGCATCGGCCTCAACGCCCTCGTCTCCTCCGGGGAGGTTGCATTCCTCACCGGGACCGGGACGGCGCCGTGGAACGGGTACGCGGGCCAGTGCGTGCTGCTCACGTCCATGGTCGGGGCCTGCGGTGTGCTGCTGGCGGCAGGCCGCATTCCCGCCAACAACGGCGAGGACGTCGAGTGCCCCGCACCTGTTCGCCTTGCGCCAGGCGTGTACACCGTTCTGCGGATGGCACGAACCCTGACGCACCCTGTCAGCAGCGTGGAAATTCGGAACTGGGGCGCCGCCGTGGCGGCGTCGCGCATCGGGTTCGCCGGCTTGTGGGCCAGCCAGCACACGAACCACAACGCTCTCTGGCTCAGCGCCGACGAGGTCGATGAGAGGTTTGGAGACGTTGAGAGTGTCGCCGAGCAGCTGCCCTCTGCGCTCGCCGGCCGCGGGCTCGCCGACGGCGGAGTGGCGTCGTCTCTCGTGCACCGGATGGGCGCGCACCCGCGGCTGGCCGCGCACCTGGTTCAGTCGGCCTTCTCGCTGCTCGAGGCGGTTCAGGACGTGAGCCCGTTTGGAGGAGCGGGCGCGCAAGCGCTCGCCATGGCTCTCTTTGCGGCTGTGGTGTGGGGCTTCGCCGACCCGGAATTCCCGTGGCAGCTGGTGGACGAGCCGGCGGCGGAGGACCGGCTCGCCATGCTGATTGCCGGCGTGGTGAGCAACGGATGCGCCGTGTGGGCGGGGTCTTCGGCGAGCGGCCTGCCCTCCCGCAGCGCTGCTGTGCAGGCCAGCGTCTACGGGTTGTCCGAGGAGCTGGTGCAGTCGTGCCTGGCGTCGATGCTGGAGGCCGGGCAGGGGTCGGAGGGCGAGCATGCCCGCGAGGCAGATGCGACCGCGCGTCGGCGGGCCAAGGAGGCGGCGGACAGCTGCGTCCTCCCGGAGGCGGCTCCTGTGGAGGAGCTTGGACCTGCCGTCGACATGGTGAGCGGGCACGGGGCCGTTTCCGGCGGCAGCGGGGGCGGCTTCTCTTCGGACCAAGCCTCCACACTGACGGCCTTCATGAGCGAGAATTGCGCCGAAGCGGTGCGCGACCTCGCAGCGGCCATCCAGCCGGACATGGGCAGGTTTGTGGAGCGCACTGTGCAGCAGTGCTTCGCTGCAAAAGTCCCGCTCCTGGCAAGCGCGACCAACGCCGGCCAGCTTGTTGAGACGGCGCTGCAGCTCCAAGTGGCCGCCGGCGCGAGGCCTGGCTTGAAGATGGAGGTGGTGACCAAGAGGCTTCAGCGGGCAGTGAAGCGCCTCGACCGCGATGCGTGGCAGGCGCTGCGCCCCTTGACGCTGGACCGCATGCGGGCGGCGAGCGCTTGCATGCTCCGGGCGTCCCTGAAGCCAGCCAAAGCTGCGGAAGCTGCAAGGGAGGCCGCCTCTGCGGGAGCGGCGCCACGGCCGGCAGCTGCGACGCGAGACGACGACTCCGCTGACGGGGCGGTCGCCGCCCCCCGCCCGCAAGTAAGGGGCGCGGCCGCCGACGACATTGCCGCCGGCCGGGCTCCCGCGGTCTGCGCCACCGTGCCCGTGGGCGAGCACGCCACGTGGTCCGCACCGCTGCGCCGGCTGTGCCAGTCGGTGGGCGAGTCGCTCCGCCGCGCATACGAGGGTCCCGGCCCCGACGACGAGTCCGCGGCGCTCGCCGGAGTCGACCATCGCAGCTGGAAGGCCATCGAGGCCAATCCGCTCCTGGGCCGGGGTTGGACGTGCGGGTACGACGAGCCAGGCTATGAGGACGTCGACGAGGCTGGTGGGCAGTTGCCCGCCCGTGTCTGAGGGCTGCAGCAGGCTCTTGAGCGGCGTGAGCGACCGCTGCGAGCCCACCAGGTTGTCCCTACAACTGCGTGTGCCTGCATCGCATGCGTGCTTGCTTGTGTGTCGGAGCGAGCGAGATCGCCGTGACTGCCGCAGCACCGTGCGACGGCTTAACGGCGCCTTCACGCCGGCTGCCCGACTTGAAAGCACACACGGAGTCACACACAAACACGGGGGCACACGGGCAGCGCGGGGACGCCGTACAAGCTACGGTAGGAGAGCGCCCACTCGATCCACGAGCGGCCGCCGGGCGGAGAGGCTCGCACCTAAGGGGGCTCTTGAAGGGGCCAAGTGGGGGAGACTGAGCCAAGCAATATACTCTGGCAGCGCCCGGTTAGCAGCACTTGCCGTCACCGGGAGCGCCTTCTTCGCCCCCGGCCCCGCTTGCCGTGCCCTCGATGCTCACAGTCTCGGCCGCCACCTCGGCGTCGGCCGCGGCCTTGACCTCGAAAATGTCGCCGTGCGACAGAATGTTCTCCACCAGCGACTTGAGGCTGCTGTCCACGTTCTCGCCCGTCTTGGCTGAAGTGGCGGACCAGCCCTGGAAGCCGTTGTCCTTGCAAAAGTCGTCCATGCCAGCCAGGTTCACCTCGTGCGGCAGGTCGCACTTGTTGGCGCAAAGCCACACCGGCAGCGGCTCGCCATTGGGCAGCGAGCACTTGGCGTCTACCTGGCGCTTCCACTTGAGCGCGTTAAGCATGGTGTCTTGGTCCGTGACGTCAAACACGACAACGGCCCCCAGCGCGTGCTGGTAAAAGACGCGGTAAATGGACCCGAACCGGTCCTGCCCTGCAATGTCCCACAGCTGCACCAGCGCAAGCTTGTCCTTGACGACGTACTTGCGCAAGTAAAAGTCCACGCCCGTGGTCGGCATGTGCACCTGCAGCGCGGCCAGGAAGGAGACGCAGGGCGCGCCGACAAACCGATTGCAGCACGAAAGAGCAACAATTTCCCCTGCCGCGCAGCGCAGCGCAGCGCAGCAATGAAGCCCCGCCCTCGCTCACGTCAGAGAAGCCATGCGAGATGGCCCTGCGCACACGCGAGGAGAAGGAAGGGCCAGCGTCGGGAAGGGCGGTGAGGCGGTGGAGGCGAGAGGGACAGCGGCGGGATAAGGGGGGGGAAGCCTTCGGACCGCCGCACCGGCTGGCTGCGCGCCGCTCGCCACGGTTTGGGATGGGCGCGCAGTCCCAGCCCGGGCCACGGGTCGCGGCGCAGGGGCCACACAACCGGGCTTGCCGACAGGGCCTCCGCGAGACCGCGCAGGGGCAGACCAGGGAGGTCGGAGCGGGCAGAGGGCGAGAGGGGAACAGGAGGCGCACACTTGGACCCCGCCTCACTGCTTGATGATGGAAGTCTTTCCCACTGCCGCATCTCCGATCACCATGACCTTCAGCACATGCTGTGCTCCATCGGCGGCGCCCGGCCCTGCAGCGGCGGCCATCGCGCGAGTGCCGCGCCTTCGTCTGCCAGAGTCGGCTCTCCACGTTGAACCTGGCTCTGCTGGCCTCGAGCAACCACAGATTCAATGTCCAAGTGTGGCCCCCCGCGCGCAGCAGCGATTGGGCTCGCGGCGCGACGCCCGCGCGGCGGCTCGTGGTCTCAGCACCCCCCCGCCTCTGGCCCTAGGCGATCGAGCATTGCGACCTGTGGCGCCGGGGCCGGTGAGCGGGGCCAAGGTGCGAGTCGCATGAAATGCTCGCCCGCGCGCCCGCCGCGGCGCACTGCCGCGTGGGGTGTCTCGCACACACGCACACGGGCAAGCGATGTCAGCTACGAGAGGAACGAGGGGTCCGCATGCGGGGATGTTTCCGAGCCCGGCTGAAGCGCCATCGACTGGCCCCGTCAGCCACTGGGGCCCGACGCCAGGAGCGCTTTGAACGCCGCAGGCGGAATGCGCAGTCCCGCCGCTGGTCCGTGGAGGGCAAGCCACGCCACAAGCCGGCTCCACCGCACGCTCAGGTCGTCAGCCACGTCAGTATCCGCTGAGTCGGACCCGCCGCCCGGTGCGCTCTCGCCGCCGCGCAGCACCGCCTGCAGCCTCCTTCTGGCGTCGCACCCGTGGATCTGCATGCACGCCCGGCCATGCACAGGGTGTGCCTCAACGGAGGCACCAAACGCCCGACCGGCGCCGTCGAGCGCAGCGTCGTCGGCCGTGTCCCGTAGAGCGGCGCCGACCCGTCCCTGCGCTCCGGTGGACGCATCGGCCAGAAGCGAATCCGCCGCACTCGCCCGGGCGCCCCCGTCCTCGGAGCGATCACCCGTCTCGGAGGCAGGCGTTGCAGGCTCGAGGCCTGGACCGGCAGCGCAGGACGTCGCGCCCTCCGGGGCCACCAGGGCGCCTTCGTCCGACCCACCGTCGTCGGCATCCCACGCAAGGCTGCACTCCGAGTCTGGATGAGGCTCATGCCCGGCCAGGCCTGCCGGGCCCATCGCGCCGTTCTCGGCGACACTCCAGAACATGAGCGCGGGCAGAGGGCTTTCATCGCCAGCCTCCCACACCACGGATACGACGCGGGGTCCCATGCGACTGGAAAACGTCAGGTCCACACAGACGGCCGCGCTGAGCTGCGACAGAGAAGCGCCAGTGCACGGAAAGCAGTCATCTGGCGGCGAATGACCCTCATGCAGCCGTGCACGCCTCTCCCCGGGCCCTTCTCTCTCCCCCATCCCGCCCGGCCAACAGTGGTAGAAGTAGTTGCAGTAGCAGCGCGCGGCACCATGAGGCGGAACAACTCACTCGGCCAGTTGCAACGCGCGCTTCGCTGACTGACGGCAATTCGGCCGCAGCCGCGTCGGCCAAAGCGGTCGCAAGCGCAACCGTGGGCGAGGACGCCGCCATCCCGCGGCCCCGCTCCGACACGAGCAGCGAGCACCCAAGAGCTTGGCCCCGAGGCCGGACTGGACTCCTGCTGTCTCCAGACCGCAGCTGGGCCTCCCTTGCAGGAGTGTGCTGGGCGCGATGGCTATGGCAGGCGATATTTAGCATTGTGCAAACACTACCGGCAGGCAACGAAACATGCACAGCAAGGGGCCCGTTTGAGGAGGGGCGTGCGGGCTCAGTTTGAGCAGGGTGTGCGATGTGGAGCCGCAGAGCGTGGCGAGGGCAGTGCCACAGCCAAAACAGGGACGCATCCAGACCTCGTCGAGAGTCCGATGCGGAGGCAGAGCTGTGCCATGTTGCCGTCAGCAGCGGAGCCATCAGTGCGATTTCCGCACACGCGAGCCACGGCAGGGAGCGGAGCTCATCGGCCAGCCACGCGATACTGCTGACCTCTCCCCAAAGGCCTTGGCGGGAGGAAGCGGGCACTGGTCGCGGGGTTCTGGTGGCCGCCGCATCCGCGAAATGGCAGCAGCAGAGAAGCAAGTGTTGGCAAGCTGGTCGCCCAGCCCGGGGCTTGTCGCCTCGGTTGCGCTCGGCCCAGTGCCCGCCTCTGTGGTGGTCTGGGTACACAGGTGCGACGCGGCCTCGGCAGCGGGTGCTGCGTCAAGGGCGGACGGGAGTGCAGACGGCAGCCAATCCGCGACGGTGATCGCGTCGCCCAGCTTGCCCAAGGGTGCCAGAGCTGTGTCGGCCGCATGGTACGAGCCTGCGCTGCCGTCGTCAGCGGTCATTTCCGAGGGAGGGTGCCTGGAGCCGTTTCGGTGGTCGTTCGCGGTGCTGTGGCTGCTTCCCGACGGTGCATCCGGCGTGACAGTGCTGGGGCCGGCCACGAGCGCGCGCCACTGCGTGCCAGGGGCGGGGCTGACAGTGCCAACGCGCTGGATCACCCTCGCCTGCCTTCTCGGCGAGGGGCCCTCTTCCGGCGCGACGGCGCAAATTTTGCCCGGAATCCGCTCCAGCCCCGTGGCGGTCGCCTGGGGCGCCCCCTCCGCCTGCCCCACAGTGCGCCGCGGGTGCGTCGAGGGCCGGGCGGAGGTTCCCCTTGCTGTCCTGACAGCGGGAGGCGCGCTGTCGCTCGCGCGCCTGCGAGTCCGAAGCACAGCCGAGGCTGCATGCGCCGGGCTGCAGGACGGAATCGCGAGGCTCAAGGCGCTTGCTGCAGCCGGGGACGAGGACGGAGCGACGGGGGAGGGCGAGGCGGCCGGGCCCGGCTCCGACGCGCTTGCGTCCGCTCTGGCCCTGGCGGAGCGGGCGCAGGAGGTGAGCGCCGCCGCGTCTCTCAGCGCCGGCGCGAGCCGGCTGGAGGCGTGCCGCGCCTGGTGCAACGCCGCCGCCTTGAGAGCCTTCGCCCGCCCCACGCTGGAGCCAGCAGGGTGCTCCCACTGGGGAGGGTTGCTGTGCTCGAGCCCCTGCGGACGCTTCTGGCTGGCGCGGTGGCAGGACCGGCCGCCGCAGGTGCTGTGGCGGCCCGCGCCCGGCGCCAGGCTGCCCCGCAGCCGCTGGCTCGTCGCCGACCAGAGCACCGCCTCGCTTGGCGGGGAGGCGCCGCCTGCCACCCCGGCCGACCGGTGGCTGACGGCAGAGTGGCGGAGAGACGGCCTGTCCCCCGTGGCGCCCGCGCGTCTTGGCGCCCCCGGCGACGGGTCGCCGACGCTCGGGGTCACCGGCCGCTGGCACCACCCGGCTGCTCTTGTGGCCGCTGCCGCGGACGGCAGCGTCGCAGTGTGGCGCGAGACTGACCCCTGGCTTCCCGCCGACTTCACCTGCGTCGCGCGCTACCGAATCGGGAACGCCATCCCCGCCCTGCCGGCGCCCCGCTTTCCGACGCTGACAGACGGGCCGGGGGCCTGGGCAGTGGCGTCAGCCCGGTTCGTGGACTACAGGCGGCCGTCCTCCCCCCCCTGCTTCGCCACCGAGCAGTCCGCCCCCTCCAAGGCGCGCGGCGCGCGCGAGGATGCCGCTGGCGCCGCGTCGGGGCCGTCCGCGGGTGCCGCCGCTGGGCTGCCGGACACGGCGTCGCCGGCCGACGACGACGGACTCGTTGTCCTTTCGGGAACCGCGACCCTGGCGGGGCCGGCGCGGGGCGAGGAGGGCGCGCAGCGCGGCTGGGCGGGCGCCGTGGTCGCTGCCGGAGGCTGGGCCGTGTGGGCGGCGCCCGGGCCTGCGGACTCGGCCATCGGCGTCGCTCCTCTCAGCCCCGCCGCTGCTGCCGCAACGGGTGCCGCCGCTGCTGCCGCGGGGCCGCATGTCGCGGGCATCGAGCCAGCCGACCCGTTGGGCTGCCAGACGGCCTCGCCGAAGGGCTCGGGCTCGACCGCGCGCCCCCCGCCCGGCCCCGCCGCTGACGTGTGGCCGTGGTGCGCGCACGGCGGCGAGACCCTGGCCACCAACGTCGCGGCGACGGGCCGCCCAGTCGGTGCCACCCGCAGCGTGGACTTCATCGTCGCAGGCGGCGCGAGGCTCTCGGGTGCGCTGCAGGTGCTGGAGCTGCGGAACGCCCTGGACTGCCCCACGAGGGACGCAGAGTTGCTCCCCTGGGGCCTGATCCGCCTCCCGCCCGGCGCCACCGGCTGGGCCGCCGTGTCCGCTGCGGTGTGCCTGGCAGAGCCGCTCCCCTCCTCAATCGCAGCCGCGTCGCTCGCGCCCCTCCTGTCCCTCGAGCTGGCAAGCCGGCCCGCTCGCGGGCCTGAGGGCTTCGCCGTGGACGGGACGTCCGCGTCGGCCCAGGCGTCGCTCCGAGCCCTGCGATTCATCAGCGGGGATGACTCCCTCGCCCTCGGCGACGTGGCGGCGGCAGCGGCCGGCAGGGCCGACGAGGGCGCGGGCGGGTCCGGACCGCTGGCGGCGTCGGGCGTGTGGCAGAGCCCCCGGGTTGCAGTGCGGAGCACGGGCACTGCCGAGAGGCGCTTCGTGGCCGCGGCGGTGGCGGACGCCTGGGCCCAGCGGCGGCGCGCCGAGGCCCACCTCGCGCTGTTCGACGTGGACCGCTTTCCGAGCGAGGCCGACGGCGAGGCGGGCGGGGAGGACGTGTGGGACAAGGCCGTGCGGGAGCACGCGGCGGCCGCCGCGGAGGCGCAGGCCGCCGGGCTCCTCGGCGCAGACACGGCCGTGGTCGCGCCCCCGCAGCGAACTGGCCGGCGCCGGTCGCATATGAGCGACTCGGACGCCACGGTGGCGGCCGCCATCGCCGCCGGGCACGCTGCCAGCAGCGGCGCCAGCCCGACCGGCCAGGGTGCTGCAGGCGGGGCGGCGTCGCCTCTGTGGCGGATGGAGGGGGCGCTGCCCCGCGGCGCGGACGACCGATGCTCGCCGCACAAGCTGCTGGCGGCGCGCCCGCCCCCGCTATCCCTCCTCGTGGGAGGCGCCGTGGTGGCAGCGCACCCGTCGGCGGGACCCTGCTGCGCCGTGGCCCGCTTCGAGGAGAGCGAGGACCTCCCGGCGGTGGTGGAGGCCGCAGCAGGCTCCGATGGCTCGGCGGCGGCGGCGGCGAGCCTGGCCCCGGGAACGCGCAGCGGCATCTGCACGTCGCTCGTCGCCCCGGCCGCCCCCGCGCTGCGCCTGATCAGCGAGGGGGTGGAGGTGGTGCACCCGCGCCGCGACGGCTGGGCATCCTTCGCGACCCCCGCCGACGTCCGCCGCTGGCGGCCGGTGTGGGCGATGCGCAGCAACGGCGCGGTCGTGCCCGCAGCCGTGCCATCCGCCCGCCCGGGGCTGTCGTCGCGGGTCCTGTGGGCGTCTCCGCGGCCGGGAGCGGACTCGCCGCCAGGCTGGGGCCAAGGCCTCGCCCACGGCGCAGTTGCCGTGTGCCGCGTTGCCTCGACCTCCCGAGGGACCGGGGGGCACGTTGCGGACGGCCCGGACGTGCCTGCGGGGCGGTGGGCAATGGTGGTCCCGGCTGTCACGGCGGGGGCCGGGCTCGTGCTGCGCGTGGGGGCGCTCGCGCCCCAGTGGCAGGCTCCCGTTCCCGACTCGGCCGGGCTCTCCTGCGAGGCGGTGAGGGTGTTGGGGGACTCCGCCAGCGAGGGCGTCACCGCCGCGATGCTGCTGCGCGCTACGGACGGCACAGCGCGGCTCTGCCTGTTGCAGCTCCAGGTTCACCGCCCCACCGTGGAGGCCCCTGCGACGGTGGCCACGCGCTTCGCGGCGCAGCGGGCCCTGGGCCGAGGCGCCGCCTCCGTGGACCTGCTCAGCGGCCCAGCGGGCGACGTCGCAGCCGCGGCCTGGTCGTCAGGGCGGTCGGATGCGGGGGGCGGTCATGACCTCTCCATGGGCCTGCTCCTTGCACGAGGTGGCGGCGAGTGGGTGCAGTCGCAGCCGCTCCCCGTGCCGTCGGCAGGCAGGACTGTTGCCGTCAGGGTGGATGCGGCGTCGCTCATGGCCACCGTGGCCTCTGTCGGGTGTGCCGGCAGCGGCGACGGCGGCGGCGGCACCAGCAGAGCCAGCGCCTGCCTGGTTCGCGCCCAGGCCATCCCCTCTTCGTCAGGCCTCCAGCTGGGCCTGTGCGGGGCCCTGGCGCTGCCCACGGAGGCCGGCGTCCGGGAGGTCTGCCTCAGCCTTTGGCGCGTGCCCGGGGATGAGAGCCCGCGAGTGGCGCTCGCGCTTCGTTCCGAAGCCGGCGCGGCCGTTTGCCTGCTGGAAGCGGCCTCTGGCTCGCAGCCAGGCCAAGTGCCCGAGACCCGCGCGGACGCCGGGGCCGCCGCCGGGTGGGGGGCCTTGCTCCGCGACGCCGCCGCCGCCCCTGGCAGCGGTTTCCGTGTCATGGGCGTGGCCGGGGCGGGGTCGCTGGCCCTAGGCAGGTCGCTGCAGTCAGTTCACGTCGTGGAGTTCGGGGCCAACCCGGGCACTGCGAGTGCCACCGCTGGTGCCGTCATTGCAGTCGGCCTCAGCGCCAGAGCTTCCGTCGGGAGCCGACCGGCGCACGCTGGAACCGGTTCCGCATCGACGGATTCGCGGCTCGCCGCCTCTGCCTCCGCCGCCTCCGCCGCCGCCGCCGCCAGCAGCGAGCACGCTGCGGCCGGCGGCATCCGCTGCGCCGGCCCAATGGTCGCCGTGATCGGCTGCCAAGCGCGAGCCTCTGCTCCGGGCGCCAGGTCTGCGCTGCTCTTCCGGCCCGACGCTCTCACCCACCTGGCCTTGTCTGGCCGGCCCATGGGGGCGCTTGCGGCGCTCGACGACCTGCGATCGTCTCTGCGCCGAGCCGAGCTGTGCAGCGACGCAGCCGCTCGGGAGACCACCCGCGTGCGCCTGGGCCGGGCTTCGAGGCGGGTGCAAGCCATCAACGGGGAGCACGTGGCAGGCGACGCGGACGACGACAGCGACAGCGACGCCGAGGGGGGCGGTGGCGCTGGGCGGGAGACGCAAGGCGGGGCGTTCGATGACGCCGACGACGGCGCGACGCCAGTGCCTAATCCTGCGAACGAGGACGAAGGCGAAGCCTCGGACGACGACGTGGCGGACGAGGCCGGGGTGATGGACGACTTGCCCGCCATTGCGGCGCACTCCCTCCAGCTGGTTCCCTTGCTTCGCCCTCCGCCGCTGGCGGCCATTCTTGAGGCCGATGCGCCGGTGGCAGCCGCGGCCGCGGCCGCAGCGCCGCCCAGCCTGGCCCCAGCCGCAGCGCCCAACGGCATGCTCGTGTTCGGCGACAGCGACGACGAGGACGATGGTGACGACGACGGCGAAGACGATGGCGGTGGCGGGGGCAGGGGCGGCTCGGCGGCCTCCGCTGCTGCTGCCGCCGGCGACGGGGAGGACGCCCAGGAGGCGGCGTTTGATTCGGCCTCGGACGACGAGGCCACGGGCGACGAGTCCCTCCCGTCCAGCGTCCTGGCGCTGTGGCACGCAGCCACCCCCAGGCTGCTGGGCCGCCTCGTCGGCTGCTCTGCTGGCCAGGCCGCCGGCTCTCGCCGCCCCCGCCGCGGGCTCCGAACGCTCAGTCGCTCCCCCTCAACGGCCACGCTTCTGGACGCGCTGCGGCAGCCGGTGGGCGGCGCGGACATGCCCGTGCCCGGGGGGGCGGCAGAGGACAGCTGCATCCTCCGGCCGCACCCCCTCGGGGCGGCCGGTCTCACGGAGCTTGTGAAGCTCCTTCCCCGGGCGCACCTGCCCGGCCTGGCTCCAGCGGCCCGCCTGCGCCTCTTGGCTGTGGCGCCTGTGCTCCACGCTGCATTTGGGCGCGAAAGCCGCCGCGCCCGTGCCCCAGGGGAGGAGCCCTCCCGAGCGGCCGTGGCCCTCAGACTCTTCGCCTCGAGACTGCGCTCCTCGCGCTCCCCTGACCCGCTGCTGGCGGCAGAGGTCGCGTGGGCCCTCCTCGACGAGGACCAGGCCCCGCTGCTCTCAGCCGTGCTGGATGCTCGCCCGTCGTGGACGGCGCTCGCGGCGGCGCGCGTCCCCCTCTGGCTGCGCTCCGACGACGACTTGCGGGCGGCGATCACGCGGACCTCGCGCGCGGACTTTGCCGCGAGCGGGCGCAATCCCGCCACTGTTGCGCTCTTCTTCGTGCTGCTGGGCCGCTCCCAGCTGCCCGCCCTGGCGCAGGTGTTCAAGCTGGCGGGCAAGGGCCCCCTGGCCGGGTTCATGGCATCGGACTTTTCCAAGCCCGCGAAGCGCCGCGGCGCGTTCAAGAACGGCCTGCGGCTCATGTCCATGGGCCAGCCGCGCCTCGCGGCAGCGATGCTGGTGCTTGGCGGCCAGGTGGCCGCAGCGGTGGGCGTGTGCCTCGAGCAGCTGTCTGATCCGCAGCTCGCAGTTGCGGTCGCCCGTCTGGGCCCCGCGGCAGCGGCGGACATCTCCGGCGAAGCGCCGCTGATGGGCGGCACGTTCGGCCAGCTCGACACGGCTGCCATGATTGGGGCGCGCGCAGGCGAGCCGAACAGCCCCGAACAGCCAAGCGGCCAGGGCTCGAGCGGCAGCGCCAGTGGGGACCAGACGCTCTCGCAGTACGACACCGGCGGCGCCCAGAGCTTGCTGGGGGGGCCCTCCTTGTCCCCCGAGCAGCAAATGGCGGCCCTCATGGCAATGGAGGCAGGGCAGAGCGCCGGCTCTGCGCAGGCAGGTTCACCGGCAGCGGCCTCGGCGACGGAGGCGGCCTCGGCAGCGGAGGCGGATTCCGACGAGGCCGCTGCGGCCGGGGTAGCGTCCGCTGAGGGCGCGGCGACCACAGCGGCAGCAGAGGCCGCCAAGGCGCTGCGCGACGCAGTGGCGGCGGCAGTGGCGGCGGACCCGGCAGCAGGCCGTGCCGGACGCTTCCTGGGGCTGTGGCTGGCGGGCGACGTGGCCGGATCGGTGGCAGCCCTGTGCTGCGACGAACCACCAGCCACGACCACGACCCCGGCCGCGGTCACGGCCACGGCCACTGCCGCGGGGGCTGGAGAGCACGGCGTCGCTCCCTGGGAGTGGGACGCCACGCTCACGCCGGCAGAGCTTCAGGCGCGCGCATTCGAGGAGAGCAACGCTGCGTCTCTCGCCGCAGCCGTTCTCTCGCTGGCGCCGCTGCGGCATCCGCAGGCCGTCAAGCTGCTCGGCGACGCGCTGGCCACCCCGGGCGGGGACACCGCTCCCGGCGGCTCTCGCTCGCCCGCCGATGCCACCAAGGCGGCCCTGGCAGCCGCGCGCTGGCGGGGCGTGGCCGCCCTCTGCGTGGCCGGCCTGGGCCCCCTGGCCCTGCTGGATGCCGCGACAGCGCGCCGGGAGCTGCCCGATGCCGCCCCTCCCCTCCCGGTCACCACGCTGCTCGCAGGCGCTGCAATCGCCTCCACCACCCGCGTGGCCAGCGCCGCCCGCTCCGCGCTGGACGCCAGGTCTCTCCTCGCCGGCTGCCTCCCGGCGCTGC
This sequence comes from Cafeteria roenbergensis, assembly GCA_008330645.1. Lineage (NCBI taxonomy): Eukaryota > Bigyra > Bicosoecida > Cafeteriaceae > Cafeteria > Cafeteria roenbergensis. The sequence continues at coordinate 151,296 of VLTN01000061.1, forward strand.
TGGCTCGCCCCGTCGATCCGCCCGGCGCTCATCCCGGGGCAGCGCGGCTCTCGCGCGCCCCCTCCGCGTCGACGCCCGCGCCGCTTGCCGTCCCGGCGCCCGACGCCGAGCCTGGCGCTGCGTCGCCGTCGGTCGCGGGCGCCACAACGGCGGGCAAGCCGTTCCCCGCATACTCTGGCCTAGCCGTCTGCGGGTGGGACCTCCGCTGCGGCCTCGAGGCGGAGCGTGCCTCCCTGCGCCGCGTGCTGCTCGGGGACGCGGAACCATGCGTGGAGGGACGCGCGGGGCTGGCGCGAGCGAGGGTTGCTCTGGGCCCCAGCGGGGCAGCCGTCCCCGGTGCAGCGGCCGCGGCGGCCGGGCCAGGTTCCCCCGCTGGGTCCGGGACCGTGCAGTGGGACGGCGCCATGGCGGAGGCCGCGGCGGAGTGCTCCAAGCTGCTCCAGGCCACTCGCGCCCTTTCGCTCGAGGCCGCGGCCGCGGCGGACGTGGTGTCGTCGGCGTCATCGCTGGAGCGTGCGGCCGCGGCCGCGCACCGAGCCAGCGACGCGTTGCTTGCCGCCGCTGCAACCATTGCCGCGCACCGCGGCGCCCTCGCTCCCGGCGCCCGGCTCAGGCTTCACACTGTGGCCGCGGCGGCAGCAGTGGCGGCCGGCCCCGCGGCCCTCGCCGCGTGGGGGGTCCTCTGCCGCACGGCTGCGGCCTGCGCCGACTTCCCGCTGTTGCGCGGCCTCGTCGCCATGCCCACGGTGGCGGACCCGTCCCCCACGGGCGCGCCTCCTCTGCTGCCCGCCGACGGCGCCCCCTCCACACTCGTCTGGTCAAGCCTCCGCCGGGCACGTGTTCGCGGCTCCTCGTTCCGGGAGCCGGGCGAGAAGGACACCCCTTCCCGCACGCGGCGCGCGCTCGTCACGGCCGTTCAGTACGCTGCAGAGACGCTCCGCGGCTCCCTCGCCGCGGTCGAGGCCGCGGTGCCCCCCGCGGTCGCGGCCGCTCAGGGCTCCGTCAGCTCCCCCAGGCTGCGCACCCACAAGCACGTGGCGCCGCCGCCGCCCGTGGTGTCTGCGGCGGACGGCGTGCCGGCGGTGGAGGCGGCTGCCACGCTCGAGGCCGCTGCCAGAGCCATCAGGCAGAGCCCGCTGCTGGCGCTGATGAGGGCGCCTCTGGTGCAGCGCTTGCTGCAGCGAGTGCGTCGGCGCGCCCAGCGCGGGCGAGCGGCGCGGCACGACTTGTCCAGCGACGCGGCGCGCGCCACCCCGCCCGAGGCGGCAGTGGTTGCAGGGGGCGTGTGGGCGTCCACGGTGGCGCCGCCCGCGCCCGCCGCGCTGCTCGGCGCCTCCTCTGCCCGCGGCGGCGGCATGGAGGCGTGGGAGCGCTGGGTCGACGCCGCGTTGGCCGGCATGCTGGCGCGCGGCCTCGCTATGCGGGTGCAGGGGGCGGCGCAGGCGGGGGTTCTTCGGATGACGTCTCGCGCCATGGCCGCCGGCCGCATCGCCGCGTCCAGCAGCCCCATCGTGGCGTCGGTCCTGGTGGGCGGCTGCGGGGAGTGCCTGTCCGCCTACGAGCATCTCGAGGCCGCTTGTGCGGCCGGCACCCGCGCCGAGAGCGAGGCCCTGGCGGGGCTCACGCCCCCTGCCGCGGCGCTCGCCAACGAGGGCGCCGCCAGGCGGAACGAGGGGCCGCGCGCCGTGCTGGTGACGCAGCTGACGGGGCAGGCAGCGTCGGCGCACGGCCTGCAGCACCGCGCGCCAGGGGAGCTCGGAGCAGGGGGCGCCGGCTCCGTCGGGCGCGGGTTTGCCGGGCCGCTCCGGGCCGTGCTTGCGGCAGGGGCGTCCGCAGTGCTGGTGCCGGCTGAGGCGGGCGTGCTCCTGGTCGCGCCGGGGGCTGGGCGCGCCTCCGCGCCCAGCGGCTCCGACTCTCCCGCCGCTGGGCGCGCGAGCAGCCGTGCGGGAAGCCAGGCGGAGGGTGCAATGAGGCGGGCCCGGCTGGCCCTGCACCTGGTGGAGGGGCTCCTGGCGTCGATGCCCAGCCTGCCGCCGCTGCTGCGGCGTCTGCCCGTGCACGCCGTGGGAGAGGCCCTGGGCAGACGGCGCGGCGGGGGGGTGGGGCCGGACGGCGGGGCGTCGGCGGCCAGCGTCGGCATGGCCGCCGGGTCGGGCTGGTGGCAGGACATGTGGGGCGCCTTCTCGTCGCTCTCGCGGCCCGCGGTGGCGGCGATGCGTGGCGGGCTCGTCGGCTGCCCGTGGCTCCCGTCGTCCACGGCCGATGCCAGGCTCCACGTCCACGCCGACGCCGCCGGCACGGCGTGGTGGGAGCTGGCTGGCCCGGCGGCTCTGTGGCTGGCGTGTGAGGAGGCCAAGTCGGCCCGAGCCACGCTGGGGCGGCGCCGCATTGGCATGATGCCGGAGCTCAAGGTGCGAAGCGCGAGAGTGGTGGCCGCCACGGGCGACGACCTGGCTACTGCGGTGGCCGTGCGCCACTCCACCCCCCACCACGTGGCGTTCGCGTCGACGTCCGGCGTATTCGACCGCAGCGCCAGGGGCGTCATCCTCTCCTGCCCAATGCAGGACCCCGCAGTCGTCGAGCGCTCCTGCTGCGACGCGCAGGCGCTCTCCGTGCTCGTGCCCTCCACCTCGACGTCCGTCCCGGTCGACAGCGTGGCGCCCTGGATGCGGCCCGCGGACCTCGCAGCCGCCCCCTGGAGCTCCGCACGCCGGTACGTGAGGCCTGCCGTGTCTGCCGGCAGCCTCGCCATCGCGACGGCAGCCAGCCGTGCCCAGATGGACGCCACGGGCCGCCTGGGCGCCGCCACCGTTCGCTGGCCGCAGCTGCGGGCGAGCGAGATGCTGCTTCCCGCCGAGCGCGAATCCTGCGCGCGGCTCTTCGAGCGGGGTGAGTCCGCGGACATCACGCGCGCTGCCGCCGTCACGGCCCTGCACCACCACCCGCTGCTGCCATTCTTCGCGAGCGCGGGCGTCGCAGGGCAAGCGCTTCTGTGGCGGCTGGGCAGGGCCAACGGGGTGTGCAGGTTTGAGCAGCTGGCGACCGGAGTGGCCGAGGCCGGCGTGTACGCGGGCCACCGGCTCTCGTGCGTGCAGTGGTCGCCGCAGGGCGACAGGCTGGCCACCGCAGACTCGCTGGGGGGCGTGTGGGTGTGGGACTCGGAGCGGCCGGAGACGGCCTTGGCCGCCTTCCGCGGGCACACTCGCAAGAGCAGCGGAATCGCCTTTTTGGACGCCGGCAACGTGTTTGCAGTGGCCGGGTCGTCGGACGGCTCGGCGCTGGGATCCGAGGCCGCTTCGTACGGCGGGCCGAGTGCGCTGCGGCACGCGGAGATCCCCGCAGTTCCGCCGCTTCCGCGAGGCTCGCTGCCGTCGGTGCGCGTGTTCGACATGCGGGCGAGCCACCGAGCGCGCTGCGTGGCCACCGTGTCGGCAACGGTTGGCAGCGCCTCCGCCATCGCCTGCGCGCCTGGCGACCGCGCGCTCATCGTCGGCGGGTCGCGCGGGGACCTGGGGCTCTTCGACCTGCGGGCCATGTGCCTCGTCCACCACCACGGGGCCGGGAAGGACTGCCACACGCGAGGCATCAGGGCGCTCACGGTGGACCCGTCTGGGTCGTTCGTGGCCTCCGGCGGCGGTGACGGCTCGGTCCGGCTCTGGGGCGTGCCGTCGCTGAAGGACATCGGCTCCCTGCCCGGCCTCTTCGCAGAGCGCACCTTCGTGGGGCACAAGCTCGGCGACGGCATGGTGAGCCGCGCGGGCGTCACGGGGCTCGTCCTCACAGAGGACAGCCTGTTCGCGTCTGGCACGGGCGGCTTCGTCTATGCTCTGCCCAAGCGATGGGTGTGATGGCGGCGCCGCCTCTGCTTGCCGCGACCAGACATCCCAAACGTCGACCTATCCGCTCCTCGCCGCATCCGATCGATCAAGCGCACGCGAAAAGAGCTGGCCGGGCGTGCTCTGAAGTACTGGACACTCGTGTCGCTCTTGCCGCGCTCGCTGCAGCTGGCGCTCTGGCGCTAAAGAGGTATTTGGTGCTTCGGTGCAACACGCACACGCTCGCACGCACCGCCCTGCACGAACACGCTCGCACGCACCGCCCTGCATGAACACGCTGTCACGCACCGCCCTGCATGCGCCCTTGCCCTCGCGGGGGCTTGCTCGGGAGTGGCGCTAGTCCAGCTCAAAGAGCAGGGCGTTGGCGTCTTCCTCCCCGTCGCTGGAGGCCAGGGCACGCTCGTCCAGCACCCGGCAGCGGCAGCCGCAGCCGGAAATCGGGCACACGTCGTGGCCCTTGAACCACGCAGCGAGGTGCGAGGCGTGGCCTCCGTGCCTGCAGGATTGGCACCACGTCCACCAGTCCGAGAAGTTGGCCGAGTCCTCCGGCACGGGGCGGTCGCCTTCGTCCACAGCAAGGTGAGGGGCGACGGCGGGAGCGTCGGCGACCTCTCGGCCGCTGCTCGGCTTGGACGCGGCGCGGCCTTGGGCAGTCGCCGGCGACTGCAGCTTCCACTGCTTGTACGGGTTGATCGACACCATGGAGATGAGGCAGAGGCTGCAGCGCGGCAGCGGGTTGTGGCACATGGGACAGAAGATCAGCCGCTGGCGCTGCTTCATGACCCACTCGCCGTTCACTTTGCCGCTCCGGACCATCCAGGGCAGAGCCAGGGCGTCTCCGCAGAAGTTGCAAAACGCAAAGACTGCAGGGTGCTGCGTCACCACGGCGCCCAGCAGTCGCTGCGCGACGGTCAGGCTGCTCGGGGCGGAGGCCGCCTCTGCGGCGTGGCCTCTGACGCTCGGCCCCGCAGCCCGCCCCGACGTCAGCAGCGCAGAGCTTCTCCCCTTGCCACCGGGAAGGGCCCTTCGAGTGACGCGCATCGCCCTGGACGGGTCCTGCCAGCGGCTCGCCTTGGTCGCAGTGGAGTACACTTGCGGGGGCAGGCTGCCGGCGGGCTCCAGGTCGCCCAGCAGCGCAAGGTCGCGGGCCTGCTCCTGCTCCGAGGCGGCGGCCGGGGCGGGAGCGGCCGCGGCCGCGCCAGCGGCCGATCCGGCCGGAGCAGACGGCCCGGTGCCTCCGTCAGGCCGGGGCTGAGCCGCCGCGGCGCGGTCCCGCCAGCTGGGCTTGGCTGCGGCCTTGGATGCCTCCATGGAGCGCACCATTTTGGCCCGCTGCACGTCCAGCGTCGCTCGCTCGCGCCAGAGCTTCCACCGGTTGAGAAGGTCCCGGAAGGACTGCAGCCAGCGCAGGGCCCGCCTGGCCGAGCGAGCCGACACCTTGCTCGGGTCGAAGAAGCAGGCCAGCAGAGCGGCCGAATGGACGTCGCCAGTGCGGTCAACGTATGCCTGGATCACGCGTACCCCGGCGTTGGTGAAGCCAGTGAGGACGAGCCCGAGGATGTTGCCGTCCATGATGGCACCCCTCGCTAGCGCCCTCGTGAAGGGCAGGAGCTGCGAGTCGGGGAGGAACCGGGCAGCGAAGGCCGCCCGGTCTTGGCGCCGCAGCCCGCGCTCCACCAGGATGGACAGAAAGGGGGACGTCGACCACTCGGCCTCGACCGGCGGGCGTGCGGCCGGCGCAGCGGCCGCCCCGGGAGCGGCGTTCTGGCCCGCGGCGGGGCCAAAGGCCGACTCCTGCAGGTCGCTGAGCGTCTGCGCGGTGCTGGCAGCGTCGGGCCGCGCGCAGGCTGCCAGGAAGGCGCAAATGCAGCGGAGGTAGGGGTGCTTGCTGCGCATGCGGCGGCGCAGCCCGTCACACGTGTCCGCCCACAGGTGCGAGCCGCCGTCCACCGCTGCCGCTGGCAGGCAGGTGCCCGAGCGAATGGCCTCCTCCGCGGCCGCGCCGGCGCCTGGGAAGCCAGCCACCGCCATGGCCGTCAGCTGCATGAGCTCGCGGTGCTCCTGCGCGAGGTACACGGCGCGCTTGAACACGCCTCTGTCGTCCGCCGCCGCTTGCAGCAGCGCCGCGCTGACGCCGGCGCCGGCGCCGCCCTCAGCGGGGGCTCTGGCCGCGAGCAGAGCCGCCTGCAGCGCCTTGAGCTGCGCCTCTGCGCGCTCCGCGGCCGTCCGCAGCACGGCCGTGGCCAGGCGCAGATCGCCGTGCCACACAGCGAGCGCCGCCGCCCTCTCGTAGGCGCCCTCCGCGAGGCAGCGCAGGACCACCCCGGGGACGCTGCCGGCCACGCCCAGCTTGGGAACGGGCTTCCCGGCCGCGTCCAGCCACACCTCGGCCGGATCGACGGCGGAGGCCTCGTCCTCCGGGCGGAGGCGGCAGCTGGACCACTCGTCGGCGGTCACCCAGCCGCAGGAAGCCAGCGCCGCTGCGCGGGCGGCGCCTCCGAAGGCCACGAACGGGCCCACACGGAAGGGGCCGCCCTCGGCCGTGGGGGCGTCGTCTGAGGCGTCGCGGGCTGGCGAGGCGTCGGGCGACCGCCCCGCGAGAAGAGAGATCATGCCCAGCCGGGGGAGGCCGGTGGGGACCGGGGGCAGCGCCCCGAGGGGCGTGCCCGGCGCAGCGCCGCGGAGGCGGCGCCCGGCTGCACGGAGGGCCGCCTTGGCTGCGGTTGCTGACGCCTCGGGGCCCGCGACCCACTCCCAGGTCGCGCGGAGGCATCTCAAGTCCTTGCTCTGCCGGCGCAGCTCCTGCGCGAGCGGGCAGAGGCGTCCGGCGGCCGACCGCTCCTGCCTGGGCAGCGATACGGCCTGCCGCTCCGCGCTCACCCTCGAATCAGGGGGGGCGATTGCAGTTGGGAGCGAGGCGGGGGGAGGGCGCGTGCCGGGCGCGGCCGTCGGGCGGCTCGACGGCAGCCCCCGGAGCAGCAGCAGCGCGGCGTCGGCGCCCCCGTGCGCATCTTCGCACAGCCCGGCATCGTCGTCGTCCTCGTCCACCGCGGCGGACACTGCCACGCTGTGGCTACGAGACGCGGCAGGGCCTCCACCGGCGGCAGAGCCAGACGTCGGCGGGGGCGTGCAGGCCATCATCAGCCGCGCTTGCGCCGTGGACATGCCGGGCACGGACGGCGGCAGAGCGAGCGAGGGCGGCGGCCGAGTGTTGTTGAGGGGGTCCTCGCTGGCGCCGCCGAGCCCGCCGCGGCGCAACATCGCGCCCCCGGGAGCCGCCCGACTGGCGGGCCCCCCGAGCGCGTTTGTGGGCCCAGAGCGGCCCCCCGTGCCTGCGAGGAGCTGGGGGAACTCAGCGGTGGGGCCGTGGCGCGACCCGATGGCGGGCGACATGGTGCGGGCGTCGAGGACGGGCCGCCGGCCGAAGCTCCATCCGGGATCCGCGGGCGCATGCGGCGGCGCGGCGCCCCACGGCAGGCTCGCTGACGCCAGGGTCGGGGGCGACCACGCCGGCGTCCTTGGCGGCAAGCCGCCGCCCGGCCGCCCGGCCCCGCTGATGGAGGGCGACACGAGAGCCTCGCCGCGCATCGTCAGGTGGCGGGGGCTGCCGGTACTCTCCGGGTCGGAGCCGGATGACGGCCACGCCAGCTGCCGCGCGCCGCTGCCGCCCGCGCCCGCGCCCGCGCCCGCGCCGGCTGCTGCTGCTGCTGCTGCTGCGGCCCCGAAGGCATGGACTTGGCGCGGCATCCCCGCCTCGACGCCAGGCCACCCGCCCGGCGACACCAGCGCGCCCTGGGAGTGAGCCGGGTGGGACAGCCCCGCCGCGGATGCTGCGTCTGCCGAGGCCAGGGCGAGGACCCTGTCGACGGAGTGCTGCCAGCCGAGCGCCGCCACCGCCCGTGAGAGGGCAAAGCAGGTTCTCGCCGGGTTGAGGCCCACGCCGGCTGCCACGCGCCGACGCATGCGAGCTGTGATGCCGATGGGGGCGGCCACGGAGCGGAGCGGGGTGGGCGCCACTGTCAGCGCTGTGTCCGCCACCCGCGCGGCCACGGCGCCCCCCGACCCGACAAAGATGTCCACAGCGCCCACGAGCCGCATTCCGAGGTCGGTCACCACGCCGTCCCGGCCTGCAACGAGAACCCGCGAGGCTCCGGCCCCGCGGCTCCAGCCCGGGCCGATGGCGCCCGCCATATCCATCCCGCTCAGCTCCGACTGCAGCAAGCGCCTGGCCGCTGATGCCGACCCGCGCAGGTGAACCGGGTCCCGCCCCGCGGCCGGCCGGTCGGAGCCGCGGGGCGCGCCGGCAGCCGCAGCGCCGCCTCCCGAGGCGTCCTCCGCCGCCGCGGCCCGCCGCTCGGCAGCCACAATCTGCTGCCTCCGCTCGTCCCAAAGCTCCACCGTCAGACCGTCGGCCGCAAGCGTGGAGACGAGGCCTTGCTGGCCTGGACACCACCGCGCGAAGCCCAGGCCGGTGTGGGTGGTGCGGCGCGAGCTCTCGATCACGCTGCGCGGCTTGTCCAGCATTCGCAGGTCCCACACGCGCACGTCTCCGCAGTCCGTCGACGTCAGCAGCGAGCTTGCGTCGCCGGGCTCGTACTGCACGGTCACGATGTTCCGGCTGGGCAGGTGCACCGTGAAGTCCGGGAACCTGCTGTGCGAGAGGCGCGAGTCCACCAGCACCACGGTGCGAGACATGAGCGCCACGGCCAGGCACGAGGCAGAGCCCGGCTGCCAGTCCAGAGCGCTTGCGCTGTCGGCCTTGAGGAACGACGCCACGAGCGGCGTGGAGCCGACAGACCCCAGCTGCCGGTCAGCAGGAGTGGCGAAAGACCCCACGGAGATGCCCGCCCCAAGGTCCGTGTGCGCTGCAGACGAGTCCGCGGCAACGCGCTCGATTCGCCACACGTTCACGGCCGCAGCGGCCTGGCCGCCTGTCATGGCCGAGGCCACAAGGTCTGCCGAAGCCGGGCACCATGCCACGTCAGAGGTCACCCTGCGGAGGCCAGACATGCCCATGAGCCCGATCGGCTGCTGGGCACCCGGGCTGTCGAAGTCCCGGAGCTGGGTCAGCGCAATCTGGCCACTCCGGGTGCCCACGGCCGCCATCAGCGCGTTGGACGGGTCCGGGCACCACGACATGCACTTGGGATCCAGGTCGCCGCACGCTGTGGAGACCACGTCGAAGGTCTGGCCGCCCAGTGGTGGCCGGGAGGACTGGGAAGCCGAGGCGACATGCAGCCGAACTCCCGAGGAAGCCACCGTGGCGCACACCCCTGGAATGTGCGGGTTCGCACGGAGGCCGCGGGACGGGTGCATGGCAACACCACAGCCTGGCCGCAACGCAAGCCGCCAGGCGGGTGGAGGGGACGGAGGCTGCGGGCCGGCCGAGTGCCGGCTGGGCTTGCCGGCCCAAGTTCGGCGGCGACTAAGGTGGAGCTGGTGTCCAACTCGGAACCCAGCAGCCAGAGTCAGAGTCGCACTCTGTCGTGGAGCTTGCTGGAATCGCGCGCGCCTGCCGCCGGCCCCTGATCGCCGCCTGCGCGCACTGGACACCTGGCGCAGCCAGGCAGGTAGGATGCCCCGCCGCAGCCGGAGCAAGGCCAAGGCCGACGGCGCAGCCGGCACCAACCCAGTGAGGCTCGAGGCCAGCCTCCCCGCGCGAGCAAGCCTAGAGGTGTGCATCCCGCGTGGAACGAACGCCTGAGGGCGGATCAACGGCCTCCGCGGCGGGCTTGCTGCAGCGGAGCTTGCGTGGGCCGGAGTTCTTCGCCCGCTGGTCCTGGGGGCGGCGGTCTCCGTCCGCGCAGCGACCACGCTTGCTGCTTTCGATGCGCTGCGCCCCTTGTCGTCCCGTTGCAGTCCACGCCGCTGGGCGTGCTGCGGCAGCTGTTCCCGGATATGACGCGCAAGGACCTGATCACGCAGCTGGACGCCTGCGGCGGCGACCCTGAAGTCGCCGCGCACTTGCTGCTGAGCCAGGCGGGCACCGCAACTCGCTCCGGCGCTGCAGCAGCGCCGAGGTCATGGGGGCAGGTGCCAAGCAAGGCAGCGCCGCCAGTCGGCGGGCTCGCGCACACGCTTGCTGCTGCTGCGGCTGGCGGTGACGGCGGCAGTGGAAGTCGTGGTGGTGGTGGTGCTGTGTCTGGTTCTGAGACAGGAGTCGCCCCGCCGCCCGCACCAGCAGCCTCGGCGCCCCTAGGAGCCGCTCCGTCCGAGTCTTGGTCGACGTCTGCGGTTGCCGACAGGAGCGCGAGCGGCGCGTGGCCAGGCGGCCCGCCCTCTGACGGTGCGGCCGTGCTCGAGGTCGAGGTCGATTTTCTCGTGGGAATGCTTGGAGAGGGGGTCACGCGCGAGGCGGCACGGGCAGCCTTGCGGCTGGCTGGGGGCGACGTGGAGGCGGCTGCGGACGCGCTGCTCGACGAGGAAGAGGCGGAGGAGGTCGCCGACGACGACTCGGACGACGAGGCCCCGGGTCGCCTGGAGGCCGCAGCGCTCGAGCGCGCAGTGGCCGGAGCGGGGCCGTCGCCTGGCGGCGCTGCGGCGGCAGACGCGGGGGGCGCCGGCCTTCACAGCGGCAGCGCCGCCTTTCCCGACATGCTTGGAATGCAACGCGCGCAGCGGCTGGCGGAGCAGGGCGCACTTCGCGCCAGCGGCACGGTCAACCGCTTCGCCCTCACAGTCACCCCCGGAATGAGCGACGCGGACCTTCTCGCGGCCGCCGTGGCGAGCGGGGTGCTCTCCCCAGCCGACGCCGCGCTGCTCAGCTCAGCGGCCGCGCCCGAGGCGGCGACAGGCGCGGGGAGTGTTGGCTCGGCCGCGTCGTCGGCATCGTGCGGCAGCGCGGCCGAGCTCCACGCTCGCCTGGCAGCGGCCGTGGCCAGGGACCTGGTGGACTCGGCGTGGGAGGCGGCCGTCGGGGACGAGGCCCGTGCCCGCGCCCTCCTCCGTGAGTGGGCGCCGGCCGATATGGCAACGGCGGAGCTCTTGGAGCGGGAGGCGATAGGCGGGCCGGCCGACGCTGGGGGCGCGTGGGGGCGGCGCGTGCCAAGCCACCGCTCCAAGGGCAGTGCCAGCACCGCCAGCAGTGCTGCCTCGGGCGGCGGCAGCGGGGCCAGGGGGGCGCGGCGGGCGCGGCAGGCCCGAGCGCAGGCGAAGCGCGCAGCCCTGGAGGAGTCTGACGCGATGGTGGCGGCAGCACTGGCAGCGGGCATGGCAAGGGGGGGCGGCACCGGCCCGCGCCGCTCGATGGCCAGCAACGTTTCCGCCGCCCAGCTCGAGGCTGAGGCGGCGGCCGCGCGGGCGCCGACGCTGGGGAGCCACGTGATCGGGGAGCGGGTCGGGGTGTCCGGCTCCACGCACCAGCGGGACGTGCTTGCCGCCGACGTGGCCGTGGAGGAGGGGCTGGAAGCCGCGGGCGGCGCCGGGGGCGGAGTCCTTGGCGCTGCTCTTGCAGCCGGCGCCGCTGCTGACCCGGCCGGCGCGGATGCCGCCGACGCGGAGGAGGGCTGGCAGACGTCGAGGCGGAGGCGGCTCGCGCCAGGCGGCGTGCTGGGGGGCGGGCGCGGGGGTGGCGCTCTGGGGGTGCCGGGAGCTCTGGCAGCAGGCGCCACTGGCCGCGGCACGCTGACGGCGGAGGAGGCTCGAGCCCACGCCCAGTTCGGGACGGCACAGCAGCAAGTGGTGGTCCTGCGCCGGGTGCGCAAGGCGCTGCTGCGCGAGGCCACGCGAAGCCACACCAAGGGCGACGGCGCCTCTGCTGCTATCCAGGCGGACCGCGCCGCGCGCATCCGGCAGCAGATCCGGAGCGCGCAGCGTGCCGCCGCGGACGCGACCATCAGGGCGCGGAACGCGAGCGCGTGGGCTCAGGCGGGTGGCGGTGCGAGGGCCGAGGCCTCGGTGGACGAGGAGCTCGCCAACGCGGTGCGGCGCGGGGAGGACGTGCGCGAGGCCACACGCCGCACGGGGGCCTCGCGGCTGGTGTTTGTGGGCAGCCGCGCCGTGGTGCCGCAGGGCGGGGTGGTGGACCTGCACGGACAGCTGTCCCACGAGGCGGTTCGGCTGCTGGCCGACGTGATTGTTCCGGCCGCCAGAGCGGACGGGGTGACGCGCTTTGAGGTGATCACCGGGCGGGGCGCTCACTCCAAGGGCGGGCGCGCGCGAATGCGGGGCGCTGTCGAGCGGTGGCTCAAGGCAGCCCCCGGGCTGTCGTATTCAGCCCCCAGCGCAGGCAGCTTCGCCGTGCGGCTTCGATAGCGGCTTGCGCGCGAGGGTGCGCGTGAATTCGCCCTCGGGTCCGAGGCAGGAGCAGGAATCCAACCCTGCGTCCGCGTTCCGGCTGTGGGGCGACCTCAATGTGCAGCAGCATGGTGTGTGGGGAGACGTCGAGCGCAAGAAGAACAAATGCGGTCGCGTTGCGAGCACACGACTGGACACGGCAGGCCGCCAGCGCAGGACCGGACGGAGGGGGTGGGCACCCCTGGAGCTCCGGCCGCGGCGCAGCTGGCCTCTCTAGAAGGAGGGCGCGCCAGCGCCCCCGGCCCCCATGCGCTCGGCGCGCTGGGCGGGGGTGAGAGTCTCGTCCACTGCGGGGTCAATCTCGATGCCCTGGCGGCCAGCCTTGGGGTCGGGGCGGCGCAGCGGCGTGATGCCCCACATGTCCTTGCAGTACTCGGCGATGGTGCGGTCGGACGAGAACTTGCCGCAGCCGGTGGAGGTGAGGATGGACATGCGGGTCCACTGGTGCCGGTCCGCGTACACGGTCTGCACGCGCGCCTGGGCGATGCAGTACGACGGCCAGTCCTGGCGCAGCAGGTAGTAGTCGTTCTGCGGCTCCAGCACGTTGAGCACGTCGGCGAACTGGCCCGCTTCGCCGAACTCGCCGGCGCGGATGCGCGCCACGACGGCGTCGAAGGCAGCGAAGCCGTCAGCCATCTCGTCCGCGGAGAGCGCGTCGGCGCCCACGAGGTCGCCCTCCTCGCTGGGCTCCTTGGAGGCAGCCGCGGCCCCCGCTGGGCCCGAGGCCGCCGCGCCGGCGGCAGACCCGACTGCCGTCTTGGTGCGGAAGCGCAGGTCCTCCCGGAGCGCCGGGACCTCCGACGCGCGCGCCCCGAAGAGGAAGAGGTTGGACCAGCCGCACTCCTCGCCGATCTCCACGTTGGCGCCGTCGAGCGTGCCCATGATGAGCGCACCGTTCATGGCCTGCGAGGGCGAGGAAAGCGGGGCGAAGCGCAACGTCGCCCAGCAGCGCGGACCGAGCAGGAGTGCAGTGGCATGCAGAGGCATGCAGAGGCTGAGCGAGCCAGGAAATGCAGGCGGGGCGCAAAGAGCGCAAGCGTGCGGAAAGAGCCTGCGGAGTGCGTTAGGGCGCGCCAGGCGGCTGCTCCGCGGCCGAGGGCAGCAGGGGCTCACCTGCTTCATGTTGCCAGTGCCCGAGGCCTCCATGCCAGCGCAGGAGATCTGCTGGCTGAGGTCGGCGCCGGGGATGATCACCTCCGCGTTGGACACGTTGTAGTTGGGGAGGAAGACGACCTTGAGCGTGTCCTGAATGGCCGGGTCGTTGTTGACCACATCACCGACGCAGTGGATGAGCTTGATGATGCGCTTGGCGAGGTGGTAGCCCGGGGCGGCCTTGCCTGCGAAGATGACCACGCGCGGGATCTCGTCCAGGATGGCGTCCTTGGGCATCGCCTTGAGCTCCGTGTAGCGGTGGATGCACCACAGACAGTTGAGGAGCTGGCGCTTGTACTCGTGAATGCTGCGGGGACAGGCGGGTGGGGCAGGCGGGTGGGGCAGGCGGGTGGGCGAGGCGGGGCCGTCCACGGGCGGAGGCTGGGGAACGGCCGAGCGCTCGGCAGGCGCTCAAGCCGCAGCGCCGGGGCGGCTCGGGGCAGCGAGGGCGCGAGCGCTCACCGCTTGATCTGAATGTCGAAGATGGCCTCCTCGTCCACGCGGATGCCGACCTCGTCGGCGATGTAGGCGGCGAGGCGGGCCTTGTTGTCCGCCTTGACGGAGCGCCACTCCTCGTGGAGGGTCTCGTCGTCGGCGAACTCGCGGAGGGCCTCGATGCGGCTGAGGTCCTTGAGCCAGGCGGTGCCGGCGCCCGCGGCAGGGACCATGGCGGCGGAGGCCTTTGAGGAGGAGCCGCGCTTGCTGGGCTTGGCGGCGCTGGAGCCGGCCTTGGCGAGCCAGCGGGTGATGAGGGTGGCGAGCTCCGGGTTGCACTGGTTGATCCAGCGGCGGGGGGTGACGCCGTTGGTCTTGTTCTGGAACTTGCCGGGGAAGAAGGCGTCGAAGTGGGGGAAGACGTTGGTGCGGAGCAGGTGCGTGTGGATGGCGGCGACGCCGTTGACGGCGTGGGAGCCGACGATGGCGAGGTGGGCCATGCGGACCTGCTTGTGCATGCCCTCCTCCACGATGCTCATGCGGCTCAGCAGCTCCGTGTCGCCGGGGTGGCGGTGCTGCACCTCCTGGAGCCAGTGCCAGTTGATGAGGAAGATGATCTCCAGGTGGCGCGGCAGCAGCGATGCGAGCAGGTCGACCGGCCACTTCTCGAGCGCCTCGGGGAGCAGCGTGTGGTTGGTGTAGGAGAAGACGCGGCGGGTGATGGACCAGGCGTGGTCCCACGGCAGCGCGTGGTCGTCCACCAGGATGCGCATCAGGTCGGCAACCGCGAGCGCCGGGTGCGTGTCGTTGAGCTGCACGGCGAGCTTGCGCGGCAGGTCGTCCCACTTGCGGCCCGGGACCTTGAGGAAGCGGCGGATCACGTCCTGCAGCGTGGCCGACACGAACAGGTACTGCTGCTTGAGGCGCAGCTCCTTGCCGGACGAGTGGTTGTCCGCCGGATAGAGCACGTGGCTGATGGTCTCGGCGCGCTGGCGGGCCTCCACGGCGCGCATGTAGTCGCCGGCGTTGAAGGAGCTCAGGTCGAACTCGGACGAGGGGGCCGCCTTCCAGAGCCGGAGGTTGATGGTGTTGAAGGTGTCGAAGCCAGGCACCGGGTTGTCGTATGCGACGGCCATGACGACCTCGCCGCCGCGCCAGCGCTTGCGCTCGTGGCCAGTGGCCTCGTCGGTGTAGGTGATCACCTCGCCGTAGAAGCGCACGGGGTACACGATGTCCACGCGCTCGATCTCCCACGGGTTGCCAAACGTCAGCCAGTAGTCAGGAACCTCCACCTGGTCGCCGCCCTTGATGCTGCGGGAGGGGGCGCGAGGGCGGGCGTGCTGGGGAGCGGGTGGCGCGCCGGCAGCCATTGCGACAAGGGGAGCTGGGCGCGCCTCCGCGGCGTGCCACGGCGAGCGGCGCAGGCAAATCGGGCAAGGAGCAGCTGCGCGCGGGAGTGGAAGCCTCACCGCTGCTTGAAGATCCCAAACGTGTAGCGCAGACCGTAGCCCCAAGCAGGCATGTTGAGGGCCGCGAGGGAGTCCAGGAAGCAGGCGGCGAGGCGCCCCAGCCCGCCGTTGCCGAGGGCCGCGTCAGGCTCCTCCTCGTAAAGCTTCTCCAGGTCGAACCCCATGTCCCCGAGGGCATCGCGGTAGTTGGCCTCAAGGTCAAGGTTGAGCAGCGCGTTCTGCATCGCGCGGCCCATGAGGTACTCGAGCGACATGTACGCCACGCGCTTCGGATCGTGGCGGTCGAAGTACGCGTTGGTATCGTTCCAAGCCTCGATCAGCCGGTCGCGGATCCTGCGCGGTCTCAACGTGCGACAGGGAAGCGAGGGTTTGGGGCAGGCGTGTTTTGGATCGCGCGGCCCGTGCCGCACGCGGCGCTCGGAGCAGGGTCCCAGCGCGACCACGTGGTCTCACGAGTGGGCGGTCGCGCGGTAGCACTTGGACGCGTCAAAGTCGAAGCGGGAAGCCGCAAGGGTCAGCTCGACGTGGTTCGCGATGGACCGCTGGATGCTGTGCCGATCCGAGCACAGGTAGGTGCCCATGAGCTCCCAGAGCTTGGTGTTCTTCGAGTCACCAACCTCCTCGCTCTCCATCTCGCCCAGGGCCATGCGGAGCAGCGGGAACTCTGCGGCACGCGGCCTGCGGACGGGAGCACACCAAAGACGGCAAGGCGCGCGCGGTGCGTTGCCTTGGGGGGCGAGGGCTTCGCCGCAGAGGGAGGGCGCGGGGAATCGCGAGCGTGCGACAATCCCAAGTGCAAGGAGAGTCAGAACACGGGGACCGCAGCTGCCACAGTTCTTCAACGGGGCGCCCGCGCCAACGGCCGGGACAAAACTCGCGCAATCTCACGTCAGGTCACGGCAGGGGCAAGAGCCAGGCCAGGGGAGCAGCGGTCGCCGGGGGAAACGACGCGCGGGGGAAACGACGCGGGGCCAGGGGAAGGGGGGACGCGCGCGCAGAAGCATCAGCCGAGGGTCACAAAATGGCAGCCGGGCTGACGACGATTCCGCGGCCCGCCGCGCGCCGCAGCGGCCGCCGCCCCGGCGTGGCCGCGGCAGCCGAATGTACGCCAAGGCGGCCGCAAGGCCCAGGCCAGGGCCGGGACCCTGGGCCTGGTGCCGCGCAATCTCGGGGCGCGTGGCGCGAACAATTGGGGCTGACCCTTGGTAATCGACGAAAAGGACGCAGTGCGAGCGCCCAGCGCGGGCTTGATCTCGGCCGAGTCCGCGGCGGCTGCACTCCCAGAGCTAGCACCATGACGCAAGGCGGCCATGCCGGTCGCGCAGGCCCTTCTCCCGAGAGCCGGGGCAAGGTGTGACAGCCGCGTGCTGTGGAGCCGTCGGGACGGGGATCCGAGCGGCTCTGCTGGTCGCCGGCGGCGCTCGGGACGCCCCAGCGGATGGGGACCGCACCTCCAACGGCGACAAGTCCGCCAAAAGGCCGCGCCAGGCCGCCCACGCTCCCTGCCTCGGGGTGAGCTCGGGAAAGTCTCTTCCCTCGCTGCCACTGGAGCGGGTGCTGGGCGAGAGCGCACCTGATGCACTCTGCCGCTCAGCACCTGCGCAGGGCGGAGAGGCTGCTGGGCGCGCCCCGCGAGAGCGAGACGACCCGCGCGGCAGTGCCGCGATCGCGGCGACAGGCCGTGGGCGAGTACCCCGTCTGGGCCTGTCGCCCTTGCTGTTGCCCCTGGCTGCCGGAAGCTGCGCTCGTGACGGTGAGGGCAAGGCGGCTGTCGCGCCGGCGAGGCCAGCGCCAGGCGCGCATTCGAGGCAAGGTGCGTGCGCTATCGACGGGGCACGCGCGCCTGGGGGGGGGGGGACGGCGGCCACGCTTTCCGTCGGCCACGTGTTTGCTGTTGCGCGCCGCCAACGCAGTCGGCCGCCGTGGCTGCCTTGCTGGCCATCCTGGCCGGAGCTGTGGCGCATCACTGCCACTGCTTCGAAGCCCGTAGCGTGGCGTGGGCGGGGTCGCTGGTGCCAGGCACGGCGACGCAAGTGGAGCCGCTGGAGGAGACGCTGGCGCTTTGGCTTGGCCAGGCAGTGTGTCCAGCGCCGGCCAACACCAGCTGGGAGCAAGCGGTCGTTGCGGAGTCGTGCGATGTATGGGGAAACACTCCCGTCGAGGCTGTGGCTGGCTGGTGCGCCTTAGCGGGGCTGGCAGCGCTGCTTGCCATGCTGCTGAGGCGGCGGGCGGCGGCAGCAAGGACCGCCGACGGCTCCCATGGCGCGGACGGCAACGATGCGGGGTGGGACCGGCAGCGCGGAAGAGCAGGCGCCAAGACGTCGGCCGGCGGCGGCGCCGCCGCGGACCGCTCGCTCCCGTCCCTGCTCAGCCCGCCGGCCGCAGCGCCGGCGCGGCAGGCGGTCGAGCCTGCGGAGGAGCGAGCCGGAGGAAGGCGGGCGGGCGCCGCCTCTCGCGCGCTGCAGGAGCTGCATCGGCAGCTGGCGTCGTCGCCGCTGCTGCACCGTCGAGGCCGGCTCGCGGCGGGGGCGGCAGGCACGCCAATGCATCCGTCGCCGGCGACCACGCCGTCGCGGCGAGACAGCGGGCCTGGGCGACGGCTGCTGGCGGGGGCCGACGTGCGCAGGCGCCTGGCCTTTACGCCGAGTGCGCGGCCCGCCCGGCGCATGCTTTCGCCGATGGACACGCCCCTCACGGCAGCGGTGACGCTCCGTCTGCGCGAGGGAGGCCGCGTTGCCGCCGCCGAGGACGCGGTCGGCGTGGAGCTCGCGGGGCTGGCAGAGGTGCGGCCCCGGCTGTCGCTGCCGCGGGGACCCGACCAAACTGCCGGGCCATCGCTGGCGCGGGCTTGCCGGCGGATGGACGCGCTGTCCGCAGAGCGGTGCCACTCGGAGGCGCTGGCCGCCGGCGCCGCCGCCTGCCGAACGTGGGCCCCGTACGCGCGCCGGCACAGCGTGACGTTCTCCGCGCTGCTGGCCCGCACAGCGCGGTCGGCGTACGCGGTCGCAGCTGCGCCAGTGGCCCCGCCCCGGGCGCCGCCGGCGGGGACTGGGACGCTCTCCGCCGTCCTGGAGGGCCTGATCGGCGCCTCAGCGTCGCAGGGATTGCAGGTGCCGTCGCCGTCCGTCGCCTCTGCTGCCGACCTCGATGGCAGCGCGCGCCTCCCGTGGGCGGCGGCGGCGGCGGCCATGGCGACCGTGCTGAAGATTCCCCCGCACCCCAGCTCCCACCACGCCCAGGCGCTCGGGCGAGCAGGGGGCAAGCTTCCCGCGTGGGAGCCGGCGCCCTCTCCGGAGGCGCACTCCCAGACCCTGGCGCTGCTGTTCCGTGACTGCCGGCGCGTGGCAGCGGCAGAGCACGACGTGGCAGGCCGGCCTCGGGCGTGCGCGGCGCTGCTAGGAGACGGCCTCTGCGCCGCCGCCACGGCGCTTGCGCTCCACCCGCGCTGCAGCCTGGCGCACACGTGGCTGGCTTACTGTGCCAACGCTGCGATGCCCCTGGCCCTCCTAGCGCGGGTCGGGGACGCCGCGCGCCGCCGGGCCGCCGCTCTGGAGACCAAGCGGGCGCCTGAAGCGGACGGACCGTCGGCTGGCAGCGGCGGCGGCCCTGCCGCAGGTGCGTGCGAGGAGGGCGACTCGGTAAGGGCCGCCAGCGCCCGCGCCGGCCCCATCTCGCAAGCCATTGCAGCTGGGGCCTTTGCCCGGCGCGTGGCGGCGGCTGCGTGGGAGTCGGCAACTGGCCGCGTGGCAGCCGCCACAGAGGCAGTGCGGGGCGTCGACCTGGGGCTGGAGCGGGCAGGCACGTCCAGCCGCGCCGCGTCCGTAGCCCGCTTGCACGCAGCGTGCGCCGTGGACCTCGACCCGCTCGACGCCAGGGCGCTGCACTTGCTGGGGCGAGCCTACCTCGAGGCATCGCAGGCGCCCACCTCGTGGCGCGTCGCAGCGTGGGCGTCCAGTGCGCCGATTCCGAGGCCGTCGGTGCTGGATGCCCTGGGGGCGCTGCTGCGGGCCGAGCATGCATGGGTGAGCCGAGGCTGTGTCGCTGGGGGCGTGTGCGCACGGAGCTGGGGGGGACAGCGCCGGCGCGCTCCGCCCTCGACGTGCCGCTTGCTTGGCTTGGCGTGCAGCGTTTCCTCGCCCACCTGCAGCTGTCGTCTGTCGCTGCAAGCGCCGAATCGGTCTCTTTCCCTCGCAGGCGTCGCTTCACAGCGGGGCTCCTTGGCCAGCCAACCTGCTCGCGCAAGCGCAGGCGCACCTCGCTGCAGGCGACAGGGCGGCAGCGACGAACTGCCTGGCCCTCTGCATCGACTTGGGCTCTGCGGCCCACGCTGACGCAGAGAGCGCCGAGGCAGCGGCGGAGGCGGCAGCGCTGCGCCGCGACGAAGGCCTCGTGTGAGCTCGATTGCGCTGCGCGGTCTCAGGCGACGGGAGCGCAACGCGAAGCAAGTCCAACGCCGATGCCCGTGCCCCTTCCGGAGGCGTCGTTTCGTTTCGTTTCGTAGCGTCTCTGGCGCTAGCGCGCGCGCGCTCGCTCGGCACGCAAACACACCCGCATGCTTCACAGCTGCGCTGCGCGTTGCAGCGTGAGGGCATACGCTCTCAGGACGAAATGCTCGTGAGCAGGCCCAGAGCATAGGCCAGTCGGTTCACATCCACAGCCCCCAGCGCGGTTTCGCGCGGCGCACCGTGCCCCCACCCCGCGGACGGCTTGGTGAGCACGTAGCCCATGACGCCCCCTGGGAACTGGTCGCAAAGCTTGTAGTCCGCCTTTTGCACGCGGGCGATCCCCTCGGGCGTCGCAACGGCGGCATGGTCCTGGTCGGCGCTGCTGTAGTAGCAGAAGAGGGGCACGCTGCCCTCCTCCTGGCTCTGGTAGACGAGACCGTTTGCGAAGGTGGCAGGCGAGTACCCCGCGGGAGGCGAGGAGGCGGTGGACGCGAAGTTGTCGTTGGCGTCGGCGTCCCAGTAGTCGTTGAGCTTGATGGTGCCTGAGGCTGAGGCTGACGGCTGGTAGCCTTCGATGCGAACCTGGGCGTACTGCAAGTTGCTCAGCAAGCACGCCTCCGTGCCGCACAGCAGAGAGTCCTTGCGGCTTGTGTCATGCATCTGCACGAGCGAGCCTGGCGGCGGAGGCGCCATCGCCTTGGTTTCGGCGATGGCGGCCTTGAGCAGCGTGCTTGCGTTGGAGATCTCCGCCGCCCAGCGAGCGGGGTCGTTGCCTGCCCAGTATGACAGCCCGTCCGCCAGAGCGGTGAGCTGGGAGAGGTACGCCGGGTCCGGCGTGTGGGCGCCCGGGGTCTGCCGAGTGAGGTCGAGCGCCGCCTTGGCGAGCTGGGCGTTGGCCATCACACCTCGGAGCCCCACCGTCTCGAGCTCTTGCGAGGCCGCAGCACCCTGCGCCGTGTAGGTGATGTCGATGGTGACGCCCGACGCAACGTCCGCGGCGGAGAGGGGCGGCAGCTCCACGAGCAGCGCAGCGTCAGAGCCGATCCACGACCACGACCCGAAGCCGCCCCAGCGAGAAAAGGGCAGCGTCCCAGTCGCCCCCGACTTGGTGGACCAGCTGATGGGCGCGGCTGGCGGCGGCTTGTTCATCAGCGCGAAGGACAAAAAGCGCGTCGCGGGGGCGCCTGAGAACGTGCCCTGCACTTCGAGCTCGATCTGGGTGTTGAGGCGGTCGGCCGTGGTGTTCTGCGTCACAAGGAGCGTGTTGTAGTCTCCCTTGAGGTATGCCGTGGTCTCGCCATCGTCTTCGTATGCGGTCCCCGAGCCCGAGAGCGCGCCCGAGTGGAGCACGAAGCCGAGCGCCGTGTACACGCGCTTTGCCGTGCCGATCATGTCGCCGCTGCGCAAGGGGCGGAATGGCATGATGCTGCCGGCCACGGCGAAGATGGGCGTCTGCGACATCGAGTAGGCCCGCGAGAAGAGCTTCGGGCCCTGGATGGTCTGCCCGGTCTCGGTCTCGACCCAGGTGCCTGGGGGCACCCACGTGGACTTGGACACAAGTTTGTCGTCGCCGGTTGGCTCAGTGATGGGGCTGACGAGGAGGATGGGTCCCAGCATGTAGTTTGTCATGGTGCCGGCGGAGTCGACTGCGTAGGCCTCCTGGCTCTCCGGCCAGTCGTAGTAGAGCGGCCGCATCAAGGGGACTTGCGAGTCGAACGCCTCTCGGGCGGCCGTGTAGAGGTAGGGAACCATCTCGGCCCGACGCTGCAGGGCCTTGCGGTTGGCCTCGAAGAAGTAGTTGGGCGCGTGCCAGGGCATGACGAGCGAGCACTTGAAGTCTCCGTTGTCAAAGTCGGGGAACGGGTCCTTGCAGCCACCAGCGCTCTGGCCACGCTCATGAGAGCGCATCACGGGCGACAGAGACCCCCAGGCGAGCCAGCGCGTGAACAGTTCGTGATCCAAGCCCGGGCCCTGCAAGCAGCGGGTGGGTGCAGAGCAAGGGACGGGGCGAGCCAGCTTGGACGCGCAAGGGCGGGGCAGCGCGCGCAGACGTGCGTGAAGGCCGGGGAAGCGGGGCGAGGGGCCGGGGGGGGGGGGGGGGGATGGGCTCACCATGATGTCGTGGGACCAGTAGCCGAAGCCACCCGCGTTGGAGGAGGTCATCGTGAAGTACGGCTGGTACGCAAGGTTCGGCCACACCACTCCGGCGACGTCGCCAGAAAAGCCGACAGGGTAGCGCTGATTGCCGTACCCGCCGAACCGGCCCAGCTGCATGCCGCGCTTGATGCTGGCCCCTGATCCAGCGGCTCGGCGCTTCGGGTCGGTGTTTCGCACCTTGTTGAGCTGGATCGTCGGGTTCGCCTTGCCTCCGGGCATCTTGCCTCCGTGCTCGCCCTGCGCCGCGCAGAATCAGTTCCACGGCTCGGGTCAGCGGTGCTGTTGCTTCCGCGCACGAAACGCCCCGCCTCCTCGGACACCCCCGTCCCCGCTCGTACACGCACAAGCGCATGCACACACACGGTCGCTGGGGGCCACGAGAGGTGCGGGCTGTCGCACCCCCCTCACGCTGCATCGCAAGTCCTCACCTGCTGCCAGTCGATCCACGCGTAGTCGGCATACTGCTGCTGAACGGGCTGCCAGACGACGTCCTCAAGTGCGTTCATCGCGGTGCGGTTCACAAAGTCCGCGGGAAGAGACTGGAGCCCCGAGCAGTCCACCCCGAGCGTGTTGCAAAGCGCCTGGAACTCGTTCTCCCAGCTGCCAACGCCGTCCGCGTCGTGCAGGTTCACCAGCGTCATGAGCCCTTCCGCGTTGCGCACCAAGTCGCCGAGGTCCGCCGGCACCGGGTACAGGTTCGTGTCGAACGAGTATCCGGTCCAGTCATTCTTCTTGTGCCAGTTCATGTCAAGGACCTGCGCGGGGGGCGGGGAACAGACGCCGTGGGGGTGAAAAGTCGCGGCGGCGGCGGCCGCTCTCGAGACGCATCGCGCAAAACGCGTGCGGATCCGCGGCAGCAAACTGCAACCGTCGCGACGCGCAAAAACACAGTCCGAGGCCCGCGCAGACTGGCCCGGGCGCGCATGCCGGTGCCGTACCGCGAAGGGGTCTCACGAGGATGTCCAGAGGAACATCCCTGGACCGGTAGGCGTCGATGAGGTCGCGGACGTCGATGTTCGAGTAGTCGAACCACCGCGTGAACCAAGTGCCGAGGGCGGCGCGCGGCGGCATCGCCATGGCTCCGGACACCTTCCCGAAAGCGGCAAGCGCGCCGCGGTAGTCGTGGCCGTACGCAAAGAGGTACCAGTCGGAGATTTCCGGGCGGGGGTACAGCTGGCCGAAGGTGTCGAAGGGCCAGTCGTGCTCGTCCAGAACTGCGTTGTCCTGATCCTCCACGAGCGCCCATCCGCTGCGGGAAAGCACACCCCACACGCAGTGCTCCTTGCCGTTTTGCGTGCAATTGAGGGTGACGTTGCCAGTGCCGTCGAGCGTCCGGAAGGTGCCGAGCAGGTTGCCGGGGTCGTCTGCGCTGCGCATTCCGCCGTCCCAGCTTGTGAACGCCGACGACGGGTCCCTGCTGGTGACTGAGAGGCTCGCGGCCGTGAATGGCCCCCCTGTGTACGTGATGAGCACCGATGGTGTCGAAATTACCACGCCGTTTCCTTTGGGCGTCGCGGTGAAGTCGACCTGGGGGAGGTTGCGGTTCACAAACGCGAGGGTGGCGGCGTCGAGAACGCTCGGGTCCGGCATCGAGCCGTTGATGTACTGCATCCGAACCAGCCGGTCGGTCAGAATTGTGAAGCGGGCCTTGCCGCCGTCCGCCGTGACAATGGACGCGTTGGGCGCTGTTGGGTCGTAGGGCAGAAGCTCAAACTGGAGCTTGTTGCCGAACCGGCCCCCTGCGGCGCTCACGCCCGCCAGAGCGGCAGCCGCCAAGCTGGCCGCGACGAGGCGCGGCATCGTTGCTTTCAGGCGCTTGTAGTACAAAGCGCGAGTCGGCACTGCACGGCACGGCGCGGCTGCCGAGCTTTGCGAGTGCGCTATCCTGCAACGATGATTGAACGCCGCCCGCACAGCCTCTGCCGGCATATAAAAAAAACTTGGAGTTTGGCCGCAAACCGGCGCGGAAGCAAAAGCCGGAACCGCGTTTCAAATCACCAAACGCTCATGCCTTCGCGGCGGCCACCGATCGCTTGGCTTGTGCGAGGGCCTTTTGCCTCTCCGTGGCAACGAACCGGCCCAAGTCCCTCGGCCCCCCGCGGTGGAGGATCTCCTGCGCCACAGTGGCAAGCCGACGTCGCCCGCTTTGCCCCGGCTGGCCCGATGGCGGCCGCTTTGGCGTTGCGACGTCTGCGGCCTCCGCGCCAGCCATGTCTGCCAGAGCCAACATGCGTCGGCGCGCGGCCAGGAGCTTGCCCGCAGTGGCGCAGACGCTTTCCTCCGCCGGCCAAGCGGCGGCCTCCACCGCCCGGGCCCGCTCCGCCCTCGACGACATGTCCAGCCAGCGGAACCAAGGTGGCGCGGCGATTCTGGTCCTGAGTTCGTTCACGAGCGTGCGGGCAGCGGCGGCGCCGCCCGCGCCGGAGCCGCCCTGCCCCTGCCGCAAGGCCGCCCGCAGCGCATCGGCCGCCTGCGCCTCCAGCGAGCGGCGCTGCTGGGCGGCCCACTCGCCGGCGAGCACCCTCACGAACTCGGCCACCGCCCCGCGGCCGGTTGCGATGGATTCGAGCACCGCCTCGTCGTCCGGCCTGCGGGCCGCGGCCGCGGCCGTGGCCTCCACCGCGGCATCGAAATCGGCCTTGGCCCACTCCGAGGGCGTCTGGCACCCCACCGTGTCGCGAAGGCCCACGACGTCCATCCAAGCCGCTCCCATGTCAACCGAGGAGGCGGCTGACGGCGAGTTGGGCTCTGCCGCGGCCACGAGCTGCCGCGGCGAGGCCGGCGCAAGGCTGGGCAGAGCCGAGCGCCGGCGGGCGGGAGGGGACGCGGCCCGCTCTGCCCGGCCGCCCGCTCCCTTGGACCGGGCCGACGAGGGCGGGGCGTGCGGGGTCGCCAGGCGGGGAAGCGAGACGCCTGCCTTGGCCGCGGCCTGCCGCGCTCGCCGCAGGTCCAGGCGGCAAGCCTCCAGCTCCGCCCGCAGCTCCGCCGCCTCTGCCACGGCGTGCAGCGCATCCGCCTGCGCGGAGGAGCGCGCAGCCGCGACGGCCCGGGCGGTCTCGTGCTGGAGCCACTGCGCTCTGCGCTCGAAAGCCAGCGCCGCGCGGGCCTCCCGGCCGCGGAACGCCTCGCGCATGGCCACCGGCACGCGGGCCAGGACTGTGCGGACCTGCGTCCAGGCTGCGGCGTGCGCCGCCACCTGGTGGCGCTGCTCCCGGTCCTCTGACATGCGCCGGGCGTGATCGAGCAGGCTGGATCGCTCGAACTCACCGGCGCCAGCCAGGCCCGTCCCCGCCGCGTCCGCGCCCGCTGCTGTGGCCGGCGTGCCCTCCGCGCCCGCAGACGCCGCCGCCGCCGACGCTGCCGCCGACGCCGACGGCGTCTCTCCCGCGTGCTGGGCGGGTGTGCCTGTCCGGGAGGCGGTGCGGCGCGTGCTGGGCGGCGGCGCGTCCGGAGGCACCAGCGCGCGGAGCTGGGCCGCGGGCAGCGCCCTCAGCGCCTCCTCCACGGCGCGGGTCACTGCCTTGGCGACGCGAGCTACCAGCGGGTCGTCCTCCGGCGGAACCAGGCCGGCGTCTGACAGGGCGGCGTCAGCGGCCGCTGCGTCCAGCAGCGCCAGCAGGCCCGCTCCCTCGCCCGTGCGCAGGTCCAGGGCGGCGCCTGGGGACATCCCAGCCGCCGCAGCCTCGGCCCGCCTGGCGTTGCCGGATGCCGTCTGCGAACCCGCACAGGGCGCGGCGCCGCCGGCCTGAGAGGGCACGGCGAACACCGCAGGGGCGCTCCCGGCAGAGTGCATCGGCAGCCCTCGCCCCCGAAGCACCACGGACCTGGCCAGGCCCTCCGCCGTGCCCGCTCTTCCCGGCGTGGCCACCGCCTGCCCGGGGAGCTGGGCCGCCGCCAGCACCGCCCCGATCTGCTCTGCGGCCGGGACGCCCCGCACCGACCCGTCCTTGCTCTCGGCAGCGGACCCCAGCCCCCCGTGCTTCGCGAGCAGCGCCGCCAGCGCGGGCGAGTCCCGCGCCGACGCCCTGAGCCGCTGCGAGGCCAGCTTCGCCCCCGCCCGCGGCTGGCCGCCGTGCAGCGCCAGCCGCGGGCTGGGCGCATCCCGGAAGGCGAATCGCAGAAGGCTGCCCCCGCCCGTCTCGCGGGCGGCCGCCTCTGCGTCCCTTCGGCGAGCGGCTGCCGAGGTAGCCGGGGCGATCTCGTCCGCGGCCAGGTCGCCAATGACCCTTGTTGCGCCTGCGCTGCCGGACTTGGCGCCGCCTGCCGTCGGGCCCGCCGCCTTCGCCCCTGCCGGCACCGCGGCAGAGGACGACAGCACGCCTCTGGCGATTCGCTCTCGCCGCTTCTCGGCGAGCGCCGACGAAGAGGCGATGGTCTGCACGTCGGCCCAGCTGGCCGTGTGCCCCACCAGCAGGCTCTTGACCGTGCCCGCCAGGCCGTACTTGCTCGTCGAGCGAGTGTTGCTCGCCAGTGCAAAGCGAAAGGGCTCGTGCACAATGCGGTCGGCCAGCAGCAGCCGCAGACGCTCGCGCCAGGACATAGACGGCAAGTGAATGGCCAGCCCAGCAACTGCTTCGCGCAGCGTCGCGACGGTGACGCCATCCGGGAGCAGCCCGCCCAGCCGGAGCAACGTGGACTCGCGCCCGCTCGCATCGCCCGCTCGTGAGCTCGAGCCCGCACCCGGGGCGCGGCTAGCGAGCGTGAAGCCTCCCGCTACCGAGGCTGCATCGCCAAAGCCGGCGCCTTGCCCGATTTGGTCCAGCAGGCGGCCAGGGCCGTCCGTGGACGGCCGCGCCCCATGCCCGCCATAGCCGTCGCGCTCGCGCGCAGCCAGCCCGCTGGGGACGCTGGCCATGCGCAGGTGGGCGAGCGACCTGACGTCCGTCGGCGAGAGAAGCGCCCAGACCGGGGGCCTCGCCGGCGCGCCGCTTGCAGGCAGTAAGCGCACGTTCACGCTCCCGCACAGCCGATCGAACTCGCGCTGGTAGTACGCCATCGTCGCCCCGACACCTCCCCGTTTCGGGGCAAGCGTGGCCGGCCGAGCCGGCGACTGAGCGTGCGGCAAGCGAGGCAGAGCGCCCGGGCCGTTGCCGCGGTGCGACCTGCGCTCGCTCTCGCCCCTGCCTCCGGGGCCAGGCGCGTTGCATCGGCCGGGACAAGTCAGGGCCGGTGCGTGCGTGTGTGTGTGTGTCTCTGTCCCCGCTGCGCAGGGCCGCGCGGCCCGACAGCGCGCTGCGCAACGCAACAACATTCGGCACGCAAGCAGCCCCGTGATGGAGCTGCGGCGCCCCCACGCGGCGGCCAGCCTGATCAACCAAACTCACGGACAGCGACACCACCCGAGGAAGTGCGGGCGCCGAGACGGGACACGAGGGGGGAAGGGAGGGCGGGGTCCCGCGCGCGCCCGCCCCAGTGCAAAGCGTTTTGCCAAGACGCACAGGCAGTGGTCGGCGGTCGCCGCAGCCACACAAAAAGTAGCTTGCCGGGTCAAACGACAGCGTCGCTCCCTGTTCCAGAGGCGACGGCCGCGTTCATCTTGCGGAGCAGGTCGATGATGGAGACCAGCTTGTCGTCCACGCGGTCCTCGATCTCCTCCAGCCGGGCAACGACGGCGAGCGCCGCGGGGCCCATGCTCGTGAGGGCGCTCCCCGCCTCGGCACCGCCGGCGCCTTGACGACGGCGCAACCCGTCCTGGGGCGGAACCGCTTCCTTCAAGCTTCCCGCTGCCGCTGGAGGGCCCCACCCGCCCTCAAACGCGCCAGGCGCGTCCTGGTCCCCAGCGGCGGACTGGGGTGGCGAGGAGGCGGCCGGCTCGCCCGGGGACGCGCCGCCTCCGCGCTCGACGCCGTCGTCCTCGTCGCCAATCCAGCGGCGGCTGCCCCCTTCTGATGCCTCGGCCCCGGGCTCGTGCGAGCCGTCGGGGTCGCCAGCAGGCGTGTCGGGCGAGCCCAGAATGCCATGCATGTCGGCGCGCAGCCTGTTCACCTCGTCCTTGGTCAGCGCGCCGGTCCCGTCCACGTCGTACTTGCGGAGCAGCGTCTTGGCATCGGGAATGAGCTCCTTGGGCAGGTCCCCGGCCACGGCGGCCATGTGCTGGATCATCAGCGCAAGCTCCTCCTCGTCCACCAGCCCGTCGCCGTCGCGGTCGATGCGGTTGAGCTCGTTAAGCATGCGCTCCTGCTGGATCTCGCGGAGCACCCGAGAGAAATTCGTGCCGATGACGGTGATGGGCAGGGCGAGGATGATGATCCCGCTGATCATCGTCACCACCGCCACAACTCGGCCGCCCGCCGTCACGGGAACCTCGTCTCCAAACCCGACTGCGGCACGCACACGGAGCGATTGCGGACTAGGGGGTTGGGGCGCAGATCGCGTTCGCGTTCGAGGGCACGTCGCCGCCGGGTGCCCGCCCGAGGTGGGCCAAGGACGCTGCCACACGACGGGGCCGCGCGCAGCAGGCTGCAATCGCTTCCCCAGGCATGCCCCGCCCCCCGCTCCAGGCGACACAGCTGAGCCATGTCGGAGGCAGGGGCCGGGGCATGGCCCCGGCATCGCCACCGCCTCAGTTTGACGAGCGCGCACGACGGCGCGCCGGGCGCGATCAAGCACGACGGCGCGCCGGGCGCGATCAAGCACCGGCAGCATCGCAAGACCCCGACCCTGACGGCAGCGGCAGGCACCATCAGAGCGTCCCGTCCCTACGCGGCACGCCGCCTCGGTGTCTCACCCGTCGTCATGGTCACAATGCACCACCAGAACGTCGCCGGGATGCTCTGGAAGGGGTTTGGGTCCGTGCACACGCATGCCAGAACCACGTCCGTGGCGCCCTTTTGAAAGCGAAATGTGCCGTTGGAGTTGAGCTGCGTCCACTCCGGCAGCCGCGGGTCGCACGTGATTACTCCCAGCTGCGCGAGCGAGCGAGTCTCATCCGTCCAGCCGCCCGCTCGGCAGCCGTCGTCGGTGAGCTCCGCGAAGTACAGTCCCGATGAGAACATGACCATAGCGATGGAGACCAGGAACACCAGCATCATCAAGGGCCGCAGAGAAGACAGCATGGCCGAGGAGAAGATGCGGATACTCTGCGAGTATCGCGACACCTTGACGATGCGCGCGACGCGAACCAGGCGGACCACTCGCACCAACCCGATGCTGCTCGCCCCCGACGCTGGAATGGCAAGCTCGACATAGAACGGGATGATGGAGATGATATCGATCCAGTTGAACGTGTCCTTAAAGTACCCAGAGCAAGAGGGCGTGGACACGAGGCGCAGCAGCACCTCCAGCGTGAAGACGGCAATGCAAAAGGCCTCGATGCCGAAGAGCACGTGGGAGCCAGATTGGCGGATGGACGGAACAGTCTCCAGGACGAAGGTGATTGTCGACGCAAAGATCAGCGACAACACAAGCATGGAGAACGAATAGGACTGCGCGGGTGTTGTGCGGGGAGGCGGGAACCACTGGTGGAGGTCGATGCAGCGCAGCGGAGCGGCGCACAAGCTGCGGCGCGGAAGCCGCGGCCCAGCGCAGAGAGGCTTGCGCGGCCATGCCAGGGCAATGCCGTGCTGCGTCGCAGAGGGGTCTGGGCCGGCCGCCTGGAGGTTCCAGCCGCGGCATGAGCCCCTGTGGGCCACCGGACCCGGCAACTCCGGGTGCGCTCTCCGGGCCGGCCCCAGCGCGAAGCAGGGAGCCGCACAACGCCCGGGCCGGATTGAGGCTGGTCCTCACGAGCGTGCTTGAGTGGGGGTCGTCCATGAAAATCCAGAGGCGGCCGCGGCATCCAGGCTGGCGGCGGCCTTGCTGCCCAGCGGGCGGGCGCTGCGTCGCCCCTCCGCTGCCCTTCGCCGAAGGCATGGCGCCAGCAGCGCGCGGGCCGTTCCGGAACCGAGGAGGGGGGTGCTGCTCAAGCAGGTCGCCAGCGCAGCCTGGGCGGGAGCGACGCCTCCCAGCCGGCTGCGGGCGCGACGGCCTGTTCTGGGTGTCGTTGCTGTTGGTTGTTTGGCGTCGTGTTTCGGCAGAGCTGAGGACGAATTTTTCGCTGGGGCGCGGCCTGGGTGTCGAAAACGCGCCTCTCATGCGCGCCAGGCCTGCCTCGGCACTACGAGCGCGCCCGCGAGCCATGGCAGCAGCAGTCGCGGCCTCCGCAGCAAAGCGTATCAAGGCTACCTCGGTCATCACCTTCGTGACCGGCAACGCGAACAAGCTGCGTGTGAGCGCATCCGCCCGAGCCCGGGCTCGGCGCCGACCCCAGGGCGCAGCGGCCCGACCCTAGCCGGCGGCGCCCTGCCTTGCACTCAGCCCGGAACATGTGCTCGCGCGCGGACGGCGAGCGGTCCTCCTCCTCTGCTGCAGCGTCGACGTGCGCGCGCTTGCCAAACTTTTCTCCCGCGCTCGCAGGAGGTCAAGACGATCCTCGGCGACGGGTTCCCCTTTGAGGTCACGTCCCGCGGGGTGGATCTCCCCGAGCTGCAGGGGGAGCCTGACGAGGTCGCCCGGGAGAAGTGCCGCCTCGCTTCCGAGTCAGTGAGTTTGCGATTCCTCTGCTGCTGCTGCAAGTGCGCCGCCAACGCTGCTTGCCAAGGCTCCGGGCCGTGGATTGACGCCCCCAAGGCGGACCTCATCACGCGTGGGCTTGCCGCGGGCCACCGCCTGCCTTCGCAGGTCAAGGGCCCGGTGATGGTGGAGGACGTTTCGCTGTGCTTCAACGCGTTGGGTGGACTTCCAGGAGTGTACATCAAGTGGTTCCTGCAAAAGCTGGGGCACGACGGCCTTAACCGCATGCTCGCTGGCTGGGAGGACAAGTCCGCCAAGGCCGTGTGCACCTACGCCTTCTGCGCCGGGCCGGGCAAGGAAATCCACATCTTCCCCGGGATCGTGGAGGTGAGCCTCGCCATGGCGCGGGCGAAAGAAGCCCTTGGCAGGGCCGGTGCACATCTAGGCCGTGCGAGGCAGCGTATTGGCTCACGGATGGGGCCGTGGTGCGCACGCGGAGGGCTGCTCCGGCATGCTGCGGCCTCGTTCGCGCCGCCCGCCACCCGCCTCAAAGCCGCTCGCCGCCCACCGCCAAGCCGCCGTCCTCCCCCGCCCTTGATCGCAGGGCACGATCGTGCCTGCCCGGGGTCCGCCCGACTTCGGCTGGGATGCCGTGTTCGAGCCCAAGGGCTCTGACAAAACGTGAGCGCCGCCGTGTTTCTGCTGCGCTGCTGATTTGCACTGTGCTGCAGCTGCGCACCCGCTGCCAGCGGCCCTCGCGAGCGGCCTCGCGGCACACAACGCCTCGGGAAGTCGTTGCGTGCAACTGGCATGTGGCCCGCAGGTACGCTGAGCTGGACTCGGAGACGAAGAACCGCATCTCTCACCGCGGCGCTGCCATCCGCATGCTCAAGGCGTTCCTGGAGGAGCGCGGCGATGCCGTCCTCGGCTCCGCGTCGTCGGAGTGATCCGCGGAGCGTGCGTGTGTCGGGTGCTTGCGTGTGCGGGAAGTGCGCGCGGGAGCGCTGCGCCAGACAACCAGCGGGCGCTCCCTCCCCAGCCCCCCCCCCCGGCCAACGGGGCGTGTTCGCGGGCGGCAGCAGCCTTCGGCCGATGCGCAGCCCGGAGCTGCACTGCACGGTCGACGCCACAGTAGCGACACGCACGCACATTCTCAGTCTGCACCCGCGGGGAGGAGGAGAGCGTGCAGGGCTCAGATCTTGGCCATGAGGCCGTCGTCGGCCTCTGCCTCCTCCTTCTGCCGTTGGCGCACTGCCATGGGGTTCTCGTGGAGGGCGCGGGCCTCGGGATCGCCCTTGTCGCAGGGAGCGAAGATGCAGCAAATCTGCGGAGCCAGCAGCAGCACGGCCAGGGGAGGTGACGTTGCCTCGGGGCGTTGGGGGGGGCGTATCGGGCCGTGCAAGCAAGCGGCGAGAGCCGAAGTCTCACCGTCTCGTCCTCGTCCATGGCAAACTTCCTCTTGACCCAGCAGCAGTTGCAAAGCCCGAAGCACAGGCACAACGCGGTTACGAGCGCGACGAAGACCACGGAGCCGAACGTCATCAGGATGATCGCTACCAACGCGCTCAGGATGCACTGGTTGTAAAGAACAAAGCCGAGCTCGCACTGAATGTCCCAAGTTACCACTGCCTTCTCGTACGCCCACGACTTTTCCCCGGAAGGCGAGAGCAGCGCGCCAAAGGTTCCGTCCCTGCGGACCTCCGCGACGGCAACGAGCACATGACGCACCCGCTTTGCCAAGCGGCCGGGCGCACGAAGACGGCAGGGGGGAGGGGGAAGGCGCAGGCAGGCGGCGCACTCACCAGCAGAAGGCCTCCGCGGTTGCGCTGTCGACCACGACCTCGGGCTCGGACTCGTTGAACACGGTGACGACGGCCTTGCCAGAGCGGCAAAACACCGAGTCCTGGTTCACACCGCGGCCGGTGCACTTCTCGCACGCGGTGATGTTCAGCATCTGCGATCCAGGGGCGGCGGCGAAAGCAAGCGCAAGCGCGTGGCTCGAGCAAGCTCGGGCGGCTGTCATCGCGTCGCGGCTGCCGAGCGCGCTTTGCCGCGGGCAAGGCAGGCAGCGGCCCCTTTTCTCAGGGACGGGCAGCGACCGACCCCAACAGCATCCGTGCGGAGGCACCACCCGCGGGCTTGGCGCGCGTCGAGGGCCGGGGCCGGGGCCAGAGCCGGAACGGAGCGGCAAGCGGCGACCACAAAAGGGCAACCGTTTCCTGCGGCCGCTTCCGCGCCGGGCGCAGCCTGGGTGACGCCCACCCGCCGACCAGGAGCCCCACGCCACCAACACAGAGCCAACGCTTGGCTGTTCCGTCAGGGCGCGGGGCCTGCCCGGGTCTCCTGCCGCGCGGCGGCTTCGAGACGCTCGGCGGATTCTCTGGGCGGCAAGCGTCTCTCTGAGTGAGGCTGCCGAACCCCGAGCAGCCGCCCGGACTGCGCCGTTCCCCTCCCGGGGCGGCGAGGAGGAGGAGATCGCGTGCGCGCGTCGTCCTCCCTGTGCGCTTGGGCGTGCGGCGGCAGGGGCAAGCGCGCGCTCGCCGTCCTCACCTGCACCGGGGAGGTGATGTTAATTCGCTGCAGCCGAGGCTCGGGCGGCTTGCCAGCCCCCGTTGCCAGCATACGGCCAGTCCCAGAGGCAAGCGCAACGGGCGGAACGGCCGTCGCAAGAGCGAGGGCGAGGGTCAGGGCTGCAGCGCGCATCTCCCAGGAGACTGCTGACGGTGTGGCTCGCTGTGCCAACCAACCCGGAAGCAGGGGCAGAGCCTCGGGTTCGCGACGATTGGCTTGCATGCCTTTGCTGAGAGCCTGGAGTCCCCCTCGGCCGACGCGCAAGCATGAGATGCACGCGTGTGCGTGCATGCGTGTGTGCCAGGGGGAGGGGACGGCTGCTCGAAAACGGCGCTCCAGGCGCAGTCGCTTCGCTGCATGTGGGGAACGGATCGGGACCAAGCACCACATGCACAACGGACGGCAGAAGCAGGCCACGCGGGCGCAGATGGGCGCAGATCGCGCCCACATCGTGGCCCGGCCGCCCACCATCAAGGGGGCGGCACGGGCGGCGGCAGCGGGACGGCGCGCAAGTTGGCGCTTGCAGGCGGCGAAGCCGACCCCTTCTCGACCACAGTCACGTCCTCGACGTCCGAGTCGCAAAGCGACCCGTCGTCGGACTCGCGCAGCGGGAGCAGGCCGCGGGGAGCACGGGGGGTGGACTTGTGAGGCCCCACAGCGAGCATTGGGTCGTCGTCCTCCTCCTCGTCCTCGTCCCCCATGGCCGAAGTGTCACCGTCCGGGCAGATCCAGTCGTAGAAGCTCAGGCAGAACTCTCGAAACGTCACCTGTCCACGCCTGTCCCACGCCATGGCGTCCCACCGCTCTTGCGAAAGGAAGGAGGCCGCCCCGAAGCCCACTCCGGAGTGCCGCCTGGCGTTCCGAGACTTCTCGCGAAGCTGCTTCGTCACCTCCTCGCGCTGCAGCACGCCGTCTCCGTTGTCGTCGAACAGCATAAACGTCTCCAAGCAGATGCGCATGGCCGACACCACCGCACTCATTTGCTTCGTGCGCACGTAGGACTTGGAGCGGCCCCGCTCACCCAGCGTCGGCGGCTTGAGGCTCGATGCCGACGCGAGTGGGTTGGAACGGGAGACCACGTCTTTGTCCGAGCCTGGAACGGCCGCGCGGCGTGGAGCTGGCCCAGCGCCCTCCTCGTCCGGCACGAGCTGCAGCACGCACCCCAGCGCCAGCGCGACGATGAACTCGCGAAAGTCCAGGCCCTTGCTATCGTCGACATCGGCCTCCTTGAACATATCGTGCGCGTCCGCTGGGGTCACGTGCGCCCCCATGGCCTCAAGGCAGCGGCACAACTCGTCGAAGTCCAGCGTGCCGTTGCCGTCCGCATCAAACCGCCTCCAGACCAAGCGAACGGTGCGAAAAGCCTTCTTAACCCGGGGAAACTGCAGAACGATCTTTGTGAGAGTCCTCGAGCTGGATGGGGCACTCCTCTCCGCCTGGAGCTGCTGAATCGCCTGCTGGGTGCGGATCTGCAGAGGCGAAGGCCCTCGCTCCCTGCGAGAAGCGGCAGCGGAAGGCACGTCACGAAAGTTTGGCACTGAGCTCTCGAAACACAGTCCGTCCGCCTACGGGCAGACACCCGGGTGGCAAGCTCGCGCATCGCCGGCTGCGCGCCGAGTGCTGGCTCGCCGTGCCGCTCGACCCTCGGCCTCTCGCCACCCCTCGCCCGCCGCCTCTTCCCGCCAAGAGACAGCGGGCGACGCGCATGACCCGTAGGGCAGGCAGTCGCGCATCGACACCCAACGGGGACAGCCCAAAGCGAGCGCCCGCCGCAGTCTGCCGGCCGGCTTGAGCGTCTGGCATGGCCGGGCATCACCGGCCGCCGTGCCCCCGCTCACTGGGCGCTTGCGCACAGTCCCATGGCTGCCTGCGCCGCGAGGGAGCTGCGAGGCGCAACTGCAATCCCTGGCGCAGACTACAACCCCTTGCCAAGTCGGATGGCTCAGCGGCGGTTCCGGTGCAAATCCCCGTTGCCTCGAGATTGCTTTTTTTTCCTGCACCTGGCCGGCGGCTCTGCCCGCTTCAACCGCAAGTCGGGAAGCTGCGAGCCGGTCGGGCCCGTGCGCGCGCGCCTGCAAAAAACTCCGGGCCTCGGGTCGCGCAAGCCCGGGACCGTCCGCCGCCCGCTCGGTTGGACAGTCGAGCGCGCCGTGCGAACCCGACGGACACAACCGTGCTGGGCATCCGGCTGCCGCTCCCCGCAAGTTGCGCACGCGAGGTGCGACGCGAGCGGTCGCTTCCGCCAAGGCCCCGCAGCCCAGCTAGGCGGCCGGCCACCCTATGCGACCGAGAAGCGAGATGTTTATATCCATGCGGCTGTTGAGAGGCACCCGCTCCAGGCTGCCCCGCGCTCCTCTCCTCACTTCGACATGGCGAACACGCAAAGCTGCTGTCCTGGGCACGCGAGCAACGACGTCGTTGCTCTGCGCTGCGTGCAGCATGCCAGCGCCGTCGCACTCCCTCGAAGCCGGCGCGCGCCCGAGGACGCAGCGCCTGCGCGAGGTCGAAAAGCGATTCGCTCTCCGGCCTTGGGGGCTGGCGGCTGCCGCGAGCGTGTCATGGGGCGACTGCAGCTGCTCGCTGCAATTTCACTTTTGGCTTTCGTTCCTGCTCGAGTCGGCGCAACGAGCTGCTCGCCGCTCAACGAGTCCGCCCCAGCCATTGTCACCCAGTCGTGCTCCCTCGGCAGCGGGGACTACCATTTTCGGAGCCTGTTCATCGCCGAAGGTGCCGTCGTGACCGTGACGGTCCCTGCGCGATTGGTGGCCATCGAAGCAGTCGTAGTTGAAGGAACGCTCGCCGCCGGGGGCAACAGAGCGCAACTCACCGTAGCCGCCCCTGCCATCCGTGTGTCTAGCACAGGGACCATCTCTGCAAACGGCGCCGGGTTCACGAGCGGCACGCAGGACGCCAGCTGCCCGTCCGTGGGCGGGCGCGGCGGAGGCGTGCACGGCGGCGGGCCGCAGGGGTCGGCGTGCGGCGACTACGAGTGGCCCGTGCTGGCGGGGTCGGCAGGCGGCGCGGGCACGAACGCCGGCGGTGCTGGCGGCGGGTCGCTGCTGCTGCTGTGCAACGCCACGGCGACGAGCGAGCTGGACGTGAACGGCACCGTGTCGGTGAACGGCGTGAACGGCATCGGCTCGACGGGCTACAACTATCAAGCGAGCGGCGGCGGCTCCGGGGGCTCGCTGCTGGTGGTGGCGTCTCGCCTGTCGGGCACGGGCATGCTGTCGGCGAACGGCGGCGCCGGCGCGCGGGGGTACAGCTCGTACCACAGCGCCCCGGGCAGCGGCGGCCGCGTGGCCATGCACGTGACGGGCTCCGGGCACGCCGCGTTCCGCGGGACGGTTCGGGCCATTGCGGGGGCTGCGTACTCGACGCTGCCTCAGGCCGCGGCCGGCACGGTGTTCTGGTGCGAGAGCCCGGGCTCTGCGCCGCAGGACGCGGAGACGAACCGCTTCGGCTGCGGAGTGCGCCGCGTGGAGGTGGACAACGGCGACCTGGCGGTGTCGTCGCAGCTGGCGCAGCTTGTGGCGTCGGGCTCGCAGCAGCGGTTCGAGGTGGACGAGCTGCACCTTGGCCCGGGCGTGCGGTTCTCGGTGCAGGCCCCGACGGCGTTCGACGCGGCGACGATGCCCGACGTGCGGTCGTCGGTGCTGCTGGGCAACGTGACCGCGCGGGCCGCGACGACGAGGCCGGTGGTCCACGTCCCGGCCGGCACGACGGTGACGCTCGCGGGGCTGGTGGACGGGTCGTCGAGCGTGGGCCGGACTCGCACGTGGTCGTCGCTGACGGTGTCTCCCGGAGAGGCGTCTTGGGCGACGGAGGTGCTCGAGCGGACGACGGTGGTCGGGCCGCTGGAGGTGTCTGCGGCGTCGCTGTCGGTGGAGGAGCACGGGCGGGCGGTGCTCCCGCCGTCGGTGGTGGTGCGCGGGGCCGCGCTGTCGGTGTCGGGCGAGCTGGTGGGGGTGCGGAGCCTGACGCTGGACTCCGGGGCGGTGGCGACGTTCTCGAGCACGGGAGCGACGTGGGTGAACGACACGGCGGAGGGCATGTCGGGCGAGCTGTGGGCGTCGTGGGCGTGCGGGCCGGCCGGCAGCGTGTCGGCGTGCGCGTCGGACGGCTCGAGCCGGGCGTCGGGGTCGTCGCGTGGGCGGTTCGGCTTCTCGCGTCTTCGGCTGCTCGGCGATGCGACGCTGACGCTGGGCGCGGGCGTGACGGCGCTCGGGGCGGCGGAGGTGTCGGTGCTTGACACGTCGACGCTGACGCTCGGGTCGCTGGCGTCGCAGCAGTTCCGGCTGACGGCGCGCGACCGCATGCAGGTGGCGGTGGGGGCGTCGGTGGTGGGCGACGGCGCCGGGTTCACGAGCGGCACGCAGGACGCCAGCTGCCCGTCCGTGGGCGGGCGCGGCGGAGGCGTGCACGGCGGCGGGCCGCAGGGGTCGG
This sequence comes from Cafeteria roenbergensis, assembly GCA_008330645.1. NCBI lineage: Eukaryota > Bigyra > Bicosoecida > Cafeteriaceae > Cafeteria > Cafeteria roenbergensis. The sequence goes on from VLTN01000061.1 coordinate 188,592, forward strand.
CGTGCGGCGACTACGAGTGGCCCGTGCTGGCGGGGTCGGCGGGCGGCGCGGGCACGAACGCCGGCGGTGCTGGCGGCGGGTCGCTGCTGCTGCTGTGCAACGCCACGGCGACGAGCGAGCTGGACGTGAACGGCACCGTGTCGGTGAACGGCGTGAACGGCATCGGCTCGACGGGCTACAACTATCAAGCGAACGGTGGCGGCTCCGGGGGCTCGCTGCTGGTGGTGGCGTCTCGCCTGTCGGGCACGGGCATGCTGTCGGCGAACGGCGGCGCCGGCGCTCAGGGGTACAGCTCGTACCACAGCGCCCCGGGCAGCGGCGGCCGCGTGGCCATGCACGTGACGGGCTCCGGGCACGCCGCGTTCCGCGGGACGGTTCGGGCCGTTGCGGGGGCGGCGTACTCGACGCTGCCTCAGGCCGCGGCCGGCACGGTGTTCTGGTGCGAGAGCCCGGGCTCTGCGCCGCAGGACGCGGAGACGAACCGCTTCGGCTGCGGAGTGCGCCGCGTGGAGGTGGACAACGGCGACCTGGCGGTGTCGTCGCAGCTGGCGCAGCTTGTGGCGTCGGGCTCGCAGCAGCGGTTCGAGGTGGACGAGCTGCACCTTGGCCCGGGCGTGCGGTTCTCGGTGCAGGCCCCGACGGCGTTCGACGCGGCGACGATGCCCGACGTGCGGTCGTCGGTGCTGCTGGGCAACGTGACCGCGCGGGCCGCGACGACGAGGCCGGTGGTCCACGTCCCGGCCGGCACGACGGTGACGCTCGCGGGGCTGGTGGACGGGTCGTCGAGCGTGGGCCGGACTCGCACGTGGTCGTCGCTGACGGTGTCTCCCGGAGAGGCGTCTTGGGCGACGGAGGTGCTCGAGCGGACGACGGTGGTCGGGCCGCTGGAGGTGTCTGCGGCGTCGCTGTCGGTGGAGGAGCACGGGCGGGCGGTGCTCCCGCCGTCGGTGGTGGTGCGCGGGGCCGCACTGTCGGTGTCGGGCGAGCTGGTGGGGGTGCGGAGCCTGACGCTGGACTCCGGGGCGGTGGCGACGTTCTCGAGCACGGGAGCGACGTGGGTGAACGACACGGCGGAGGGCATGTCGGGCGAGCTGTGGGCGTCGTGGGCGTGCGGGCCGGCCGGCAGCGTGTCGGCGTGCGCGTCGGACGGCTCGAGCCGGGCGTCGGGGTCGTCGCGTGGGCGGTTCGGCTTCTCGCGTCTTCGGCTGCTCGGCGATGCGACGCTGACGCTGGGCGCGGGCGTGACGGCGCTCGGGGCGGCGGAGGTGTCGGTGCTTGACACGTCGACGCTGACGCTCGGGTCGCTGGCGTCGCAGCAGTTCCGGCTGACGGCGCGCGACCGCATGCAGGTGGCGGTGGGGGCGTCGGTGGTGGGCGACGGCGCCGGGTTCACGAGCGGCACGCAGGACGCCAGCTGCCCGTCCGTGGGCGGGCGCGGCGGAGGCGTGCACGGCGGCGGGCCGCAGGGGTCGGCGTGCGGCGACTACGAGTGGCCCGTGCTGGCGGGGTCGGCGGGCGGCGCGGGCACGAACGCCGGCGGTGCTGGCGGCGGGTCGCTGCTGCTGCTGTGCAACGCCACGGCGACGAGCGAGCTGGACGTGAACGGCACCGTGTCGGTGAACGGCGTGAACGGCATCGGCTCGACGGGCTACAACTATCAAGCGAACGGTGGCGGCTCCGGGGGCTCGCTGCTGGTGGTGGCGTCTCGCCTGTCGGGCACGGGCATGCTGTCGGCGAACGGCGGCGCCGGCGCTCAGGGGTACAGCTCGTACCACAGCGCCCCGGGCAGCGGCGGCCGCGTGGCCATGCACGTGACGGGCTCCGGGCACGCCGCGTTCCGCGGGACGGCTCGGGCCGTTGCGGGGGCGGCGTACTCGACGCTGCCTCAGGCCGCGGCCGGCACGGTGTTCTGGTGCGAGAGCCCGGGCTCTGCGCCGCAGGACGCGGAGACGAACCGCTTCGGCTGCGGAGTGCGCCGCGTGGAGGTGGACAACGGCGACCTGGCGGTGTCGTCGCAGCTGGCGCAGCTTGTGGCGTCGGGCTCGCAGCAGCGGTTCGAGGTGGACGAGCTGCACCTTGGCCCGGGCGTGCGGTTCTCGGTGCAGGCCCCGACGGCGTTCGACGCGGCGACGATGCCCGACGTGCGGTCGTCGGTGCTGCTGGGCAACGTGACCGCGCGGGCCGCGACGACCAGGCCGGTGGTCCACGTCCCGGCCGGCACGACGGTGACGCTCGCGGGGCTGGTGGACGGGTCGTCGAGCGTGGGCCGGACTCGCACGTGGTCGTCGCTGACGGTGTCTCCCGGAGAGGCGTCTTGGGCGACGGAGGTGCTCGAGCGGACGACGGTGGTCGGGCCGCTGGAGGTGTCTGCGGCGTCGCTGTCGGTGGAGGAGCACGGGCGGGCGGTGCTCCCGCCGTCGGTGGTGGTGCGCGGGGCCGCACTGTCGGTGTCGGGCGAGCTGGTGGGGGTGCGGAGCCTGACGCTGGACTCCGGGGCGGTGGCGACGTTCTCGAGCACGGGAGCGACGTGGGTGAACGACACGGCGGAGGGCATGTCGGGCGAGCTGTGGGCGTCGTGGGCGTGCGGGCCGGCCGGCAGCGTGTCGGCGTGCGCGTCGGACGGCTCGAGCCGGGCGTCGGGGTCGTCGCGTGGGCGGTTCGGCTTCTCGCGTCTTCGGCTGCTCGGCGATGCGACGCTGACGCTGGGCGCGGGCGTGACGGCGCTCGGGGCGGCGGAGGTGTCGGTGCTTGACACGTCGACGCTGACGCTCGGGTCGCTGGCGTCGCAGCAGTTCCGGCTGACGGCGCGCGACCGCATGCAGGTGGCGGTGGGGGCGTCGGTGGTGGGCGACGGCGCCGGGTTCACGAGCGGCACGCAGGACGCCAGCTGCCCGTCCGTGGGCGGGCGCGGCGGAGGCGTGCACGGCGGCGGGCCGCAGGGGTCGGCGTGCGGCGACTACGAGTGGCCCGTGCTGGCGGGGTCGGCGGGCGGCGCGGGCACGAACGCCGGCGGTGCTGGCGGCGGGTCGCTGCTGCTGCTGTGCAACGCCACGGCGACGAGCGAGCTGGACGTGAACGGCACCGTGTCGGTGAACGGCGTGAACGGCATCGGCTCGACGGGCTACAACTATCAAGCGAACGGTGGCGGCTCCGGGGGCTCGCTGCTGGTGGTGGCGTCTCGCCTGTCGGGCACGGGCATGCTGTCGGCGAACGGCGGCGCCGGCGCTCAGGGGTACAGCTCGTACCACAGCGCCCCGGGCAGCGGCGGCCGCGTGGCCATGCACGTGACGGGCTCCGGGCACGCCGCGTTCCGCGGGACGGCTCGGGCCGTTGCGGGGGCGGCGTACTCGACGCTGCCTCAGGCCGCGGCCGGCACGGTGTTCTGGTGCGAGAGCCCGGGCTCTGCGCCGCAGGACGCGGAGACGAACCGCTTCGGCTGCGGAGTGCGCCGCGTGGAGGTGGACAACGGCGACCTGGCGGTGTCGTCGCAGCTGGCGCAGCTTGTGGCGTCGGGCTCGCAGCAGCGGTTCGAGGTGGACGAGCTGCACCTTGGCCCGGGCGTGCGGTTCTCGGTGCAGGCCCCGACGGCGTTCGACGCGGCGACGATGCCCGACGTGCGGTCGTCGGTGCTGCTGGGCAACGTGACCGCGCGGGCCGCGACGACGAGGCCGGTGGTCCACGTCCCGGCCGGCACGACGGTGACGCTCGCGGGGCTGGTGGACGGGTCGTCGAGCGTGGGCCGGACTCGCACGTGGTCGTCGCTGACGGTGTCTCCCGGAGAGGCGTCTTGGGCGACGGAGGTGCTCGAGCGGACGACGGTGGTCGGGCCGCTGGAGGTGTCTGCGGCGTCGCTGTCGGTGGAGGAGCACGGGCGGGCGGTGCTCCCGCCGTCGGTGGTGGTGCGCGGGGCCGCACTGTCGGTGTCGGGCGAGCTGGTGGGGGTGCGGAGCCTGACGCTGGACTCCGGGGCGGTGGCGACGTTCTCGAGCACGGGAGCGACGTGGGTGAACGACACGGCGGAGGGCATGTCGGGCGAGCTGTGGGCGTCGTGGGCGTGCGGGCCGGCCGGCAGCGTGTCGGCGTGCGCGTCGGACGGCTCGAGCCGGGCGTCGGGGTCGTCGCGTGGGCGGTTCGGCTTCTCGCGTCTTCGGCTGCTCGGCGATGCGACGCTGACGCTGGGCGCGGGCGTGACGGCGCTCGGGGCGGCGGAGGTGTCGGTGCTTGACACGTCGACGCTGACGCTCGGGTCGCTGGCGTCGCAGCAGTTCCGGCTGACGGCGCGCGACCGCATGCAGGTGGCGGTGGGGGCGTCGGTGGTGGGCGACGGCGCCGGGTTCACGAGCGGCACGCAGGACGCCAGCTGCCCGTCCGTGGGCGGGCGCGGCGGAGGCGTGCACGGCGGCGGGCCGCAGGGGTCGGCGTGCGGCGACTACGAGTGGCCCGTGCTGGCGGGGTCGGCGGGCGGCGCGGGCACGAACGCCGGCGGTGCTGGCGGCGGGTCGCTGCTGCTGCTGTGCAACGCCACGGCGACGAGCGAGCTGGACGTGAACGGCACCGTGTCGGTGAACGGCGTGAACGGCATCGGCTCGACGGGCTACAACTATCAAGCGAACGGTGGCGGCTCCGGGGGCTCGCTGCTGGTGGTGGCGTCTCGCCTGTCGGGCACGGGCATGCTGTCGGCGAACGGCGGCGCCGGCGCTCAGGGGTACAGCTCGTACCACAGCGCCCCGGGCAGCGGCGGCCGCGTGGCCATGCACGTGACGGGCTCCGGGCACGCCGCGTTCCGCGGGACGGTTCGGGCCATTGCGGGGGCGGCGTACTCGACGCTGCCTCAGGCCGCGGCCGGCACGGTGTTCTGGTGCGAGAGCCCGGGCTCTGCGCCGCAGGACGCGGAGAGACGAACCGCTTCGGCTGCGGAGTGCGCCGCGTGGAGGTGGACAACGGCGACCTGGCGGTGTCGTCGCAGCTGGCGCAGCTTGTGGCGTCGGGCTCGCAGCAGCGGTTCGAGGTGGACGAGCTGCACCTTGGCCCGGGCGTGCGGTTCTCGGTGCAGGCCCCGACGGCGTTCGACGCGGCGACGATGCCCGACGTGCGGTCGGCGGTGCTGCTGGGCAACGTGACCGCGCGGGCCGCGACGACCAGGCCGGTGGTCCACGTCCCGGCCGGCACGACGGTGACGCTCGCGGGGCTGGTGGACGGGTCGTCGAGCGTGGGCCGGACTCGCACGTGGTCGTCGCTGACGGTGTCTCCCGGAGAGGCGTCGTGGGCGACGGAGGTGCTCGAGCGGACGACGGTGGTCGGGCCGCTGGAGGTGTCTGCGGCGTCGCTGTCGGTGGAGGAGCACGGGCGGGCGGTGCTCCCGCCGTCGGTGGTGGTGCGCGGGGCCGCGCTGTCGGTGTCGGGCGAGCTGGTGGGGGTGCGGAGCCTGACGCTGGACTCCGGGGCGGTGGCGACGTTCTCGAGCACGGGAGCGACGTGGGTGAACGACACGGCGGAGGGCATGTCGGGCGAGCTGTGGGCGTCGTGGGCGTGCGGGCCGGCCGGCAGCGTGTCGGCGTGCGCGTCGGACGGCTCGAGCCGGGCGTCGGGGTCGTCGCGTGGGCGGTTCGGCTTCTCGCGTCTTCGGCTGCTCGGCGATGCGACGCTGACGCTGGGCGCGGGCGTGACGGCGCTCGGGGCGGCGGAGGTGTCGGTGCTTGACACGTCGACGCTGACGCTCGGGTCGCTGGCGTCGCAGCAGTTCCGGCTGACGGCGCGCGACCGCATGCAGGTGGCGGTGGGGGCGTCGGTGGTGGGCGACGGCGCCGGGTTCACGAGCGGCACGCAGGACGCCAGCTGCCCGTCCGTGGGCGGGCGCGGCGGAGGCGTGCACGGCGGCGGGCCGCAGGGGTCGGCGTGCGGCGACTACGAGTGGCCCGTGCTGGCGGGGTCGGCGGGCGGCGCGGGCACGAACGCCGGCGGTGCTGGCGGCGGGTCGCTGCTGCTGCTGTGCAACGCCACGGCGACGAGCGAGCTGGACGTGAACGGCACCGTGTCGGTGAACGGCGTGAACGGCATCGGCTCGACGGGCTACAACTATCAAGCGAACGGCGGCGGCTCCGGGGGCTCGCTGCTGGTGGTGGCGTCTCGCCTGTCGGGCACGGGCATGCTGTCGGCGAACGGCGGCGCCGGCGCGCGGGGGTACAGCTCGTACCACAGCGCCCCGGGCAGCGGCGGCCGCGTGGCTATTCACGCCATCTCCCTGGCATGGCACGGCCAGGCATTGGCCTGCCAGGGATCACCGTTCGCCTCGTACTACGCAGCCCCTGGCACAGTATTCCACTGCACGGGAGCAGACTGCTCCACAACACTCGGAAGGCGTTCAAACTCCTCCACGATCGCGGACGGCTCAACTCGCAAGGTCGTCGTTGATGCCTGCGGGATTGCTTCGTCTGGCTTTGCAGCGCTCGGGGCAGGGCTTGTGCCTGTCAAGGAGGTTAACAGTGTGGTGCTTGTTCGAGGCGGAGCTGCCTCGCTGGTGGCTTCACGAGACGTCGCCAAAGTTCCTTCGACCCAGCTTCGGGTGGAGTCTATCGCTGGCGACAACAGTGGCACCCTAGCCGTTGCCTCGGGTACCTCCCTGGTTGTTCTGGGCACCGGCAGCGGTTGGGCCCCTGGCAAGGGCGAGACCGTGGTGCGATACACCGATGCTGGAGAGCGCACTCTATACACCGTGCAGCGCGTTCTGACCGGCCAAGCCGAACTGTTCTTCGCGGACATGTCGCTTGCGGCCGGTGGCAAGCTATACCTCCCGGCCGTGGTGTCGATTTGCAACGTTTCGCTTTCGTTTGCTGGCACCGTTTACGGAGCGGACACGCTCAAAATCTGCCAGAACGCTCTGACGTCTGCTTCGCTCTCCATCACCGGGTGCAAAGACCCGGAAGCGAACAACTTCAACTTGGGCGCCGTTCACGGGGATAACTCGACTTGCTACTACGGTGGCGTCCGCGGGTGCACCTACGCTGTGGCATCAAACTTCGACCCCCTGGCAGAAGTGAACGACGGCAGCTGCGTTTTGACGAGCGGCCTCAAGAACGGGTGTCCATACAGTGCGGCGACGAACTATCTGGCGTCGTCGCTCGACGACGGAACCTGCGAGTTTCCCGATTTCGGGGCACTCGTGGGCCAAGTCAGGGAGCTCGAGGCGCAAATTTTGCCCCTGCAGTCACGGCTCAACTCCAGTGAATCGCAGCTTTCGGTTGTGCGAGAGAGCCGGGCCGCAGAGGAGGCAAAGCTTCAATCCATCATTGCTCAGCTCTCCGGAAACGTGACCGACTTGCAGACACTCGTCTCGTTCTTTAACCGCAGTTGCGGCCCAGGCAGCTTCGACGTCGCTCGCGACCTTGCAGTTGCCGAGGCCAAGCTTGTGCTGCTTCGCGGAAACGTGTCAGAATTGCAGGCCAAGCTCAACGACACCACCTTGCGCGCCCAGGTCGCAGAGGGCGAAGTCCAGGCCAGCGACGCGAAGAACGCTCTGCTCCTGAGCGACCTCGCAACGTCCCGGGACCAGGTGGCGAGCCTCACGCAACGCGCCCAGCAGACAGAGGCTCAACTCTTGGCAGCGTCGGCGAACAACTCGCTGCTCGCCGCTGACCGCTCGGCGTGGAGAGCTCAGGCCCTGCAGCAACAGGATCGCGCGGATGTGGCAGAAGCGGACGCCCAGTCGGCGGCCGTGAACAACTCGGCCCTGGCGAGCGAGCTGGAAGCGTTGCGCGCACAGGCTTCAGCCTTGCTGGCTCGCGCAGAAGCAGCCGAAGCGACGGCGACTCAATATCTCGCGCAGATTGCAGCTCTGCAGGCATCCAACGACGTTTTGGCACTGACGTCGAACTCAACCCAGATGCACTTGGCCGCGAGACTCGCTAACGCGACGAGAGACAACACTGAGCTAGCTCGCCTGCTCAACCAAACGAGGCGAGAGCTTGAGGCAACGTCCTCAAGCTGCTCTGGGGCCCACGGAGGAAGCTTGTCGCCAGTGGACCCGTGCCCGCCTGGAGGCGACGTCAACTGCACCGATCTTGCCACAAGCGGCGCGGCATGCACCTCTGGCGGTGCCTGTGCCAGCGGGATCTGCACCAATGGACAATGTGCCGCGGCGACTTGCTCTGACGGCGTTCGCCAGGGAAGCGCCGGCTCCAGTCACTACGAGACGGACACCGACTGCGGCGGGGATTGCAGCCCATGCCGGGCCGGCGGGCGGTGTTCCTCGGTGGGCGACTGCCAGGCCGGGCTCATCTGCTTCCAGAGCCTGTGCCAGGCCGATCCGTTCTTGGATTCTGGAACCGGCCAGGGCGGCGGCGTGGTGGTGCCTCAAGTGGACAACTCGACAATGAACCTCGCCGATCTGCGCCCTTGCGTGCTCTCCGCTCAGTGCCGCTCGCGCGTCTGCGTCAGGGTCACTGACGGAACCGGCCAGACGGAGCCACCTTCGGCCGAAGCCCCTGGGCTTTGCGCTCCCGCAGCGCTCGACGACGGAGTGCTCAATGGCGACGAGGCGTGCGTGGATCGCCTGCCCGGTACCCGCTCCTGTGGTCTCGCTGAGCCTTGCTCCGCCACCTCAGACTGCAGCACCGGCGGCGCTTGCCTTGACGGCACGTGCCGCGCCCCCACCTGCACCGACGGTGTGCTGGACCCGCTTCACGAGACGGACGTCGACTGCGGCACCTCCGGGGATCTGCTGCCGACCAGCGGATCGGCCTGCTCGACCTGTCAAGTCGGAGCCGCGTGCGAGGCGGACGACGACTGCGCTAGCGGGACGTGCCTGTCGGGTGTGTGCTCTGCGCCGCCCTCATGCGACAACGGCGTGCGGGATGGCAGCGAGACTTGCGTCGACGGCGGGGGCGCTGACTGTGCCCCGTGCACACCGCTGGCAGCTTGCCTGGTGGGCTCAGACTGCGACTCCGGCGTGTGCAACCAACACGCCAACGTTTGCGAGCGGCCCACGTGCTCGGACGGTGTCATGAACGGCGACGAAACCGGGGTGGACTGCGGCGGCTCGTCGGGCTGCAGCCGCTGTGTCACCGGCGACCGCTGCACCAGCGGCTCGGACTGCGCGTCCAGGTCCTGCCAGCTCGGGTTCTGCGCCGCCCCCACCTGCTCAGACGGGATCCGTCAGGCGGACGAGGCCCCGGGCGGCGACTGCGGCGGGCCGCGGTGCTCGCGCTGCACGGCAGGTGTGTCCTGCGCGACATCGGACCAGTGCGAGGGCCAGTGCGTGGCCGGCGTGTGCCAAGCGCCAAGGTGCGACAACAGGGTGCTCGACGGCGCCGAGCACGACGTTGACTGCGGCCCCGAGAGTTCCGGCTGCCCAAGGTGCACGGCGGGCCAGTTGTGCCTGAGCGGCTCGGCCTGCCTCGGCGGCACATGCACGGACGGCCGCTGCGCTGCCCTCTCTCCCGAGGCCATGCTGAACTTTTCGGTGTCAGCAGGTGGCGGTTCTTCCGCCACTGATCGAGTGTGCCCGCTTGGGCAGGGCACGTGCGGGGGCTTGTGCGGTCCTTGCAGCGCCGGCAAGAGCTGCGCAAGCTCTGGAGACTGCGCAAGTGGTCTCCGCTGCTCGTCCCGCGTGTGCGTCGCCACCTGCGAGGGCCTGTGCGGCAGCGCGGGCTGCCCCAAGTGCGAGGCAGGCCAGTCTGCCCAGACCGGCGACGCGTGCGTCTCGGGCCTGCTGGATGCCAGGACGCTCACTTGCGCGCTCCCGGACCACTGCACCAACGGCCGGAAGGACCCAGACCTCGGCGAGACGGCCGTGGACTTTGGCGGCCAGTGCGGCTCCCTTCGCTTCGACGGCGCCCAGTGCCGCGTCGCGAAAGACTGCTTGAGCGGGTTTTGCCACCCCACACGAGCCGTGTGCTCGCCCAAGCATTGTGCCGACGGTGTTCGATCGGGCGACGAAACCTGCGTGGACGGCGGTGGGTCGTGTCCCTCTGGCTGCGCGCCGCGGAGCGCTTGCCTCAAGGCGACCGACTGCACTGTCGCCGGGTCCCACTGCACGGGTGGCCTTTGCTCGGTGCCCAGCAACTGCTCAAACGGGCGCAAGGACCATGGCGAAGTGGCCGTCGATGTTGGCCCGAGCTGCGGGCCTACTCCGGCGGGCGGCGTCTGCTCTGCCTCCGGCGAGTGCTCTTCGCTCGATTGCCGCTTCCCCTTCGCCGGGGCTCGGCTTGGCACCTGCGGCGAAGGGGACTGCTTTGACGGCGTCTGGCAGCGCCAGCGGGAGGCGGACCTCGACTGCGGGTCTGCCTGCGGCAGGAGCAGGCTTTGCGCTGTGTACGCTCGCTGCTCCATCTCGGGCGACTGCGAGTCGGGCAGATGCGCCGGCGGGGCCTGCCAGCCTGCGCTGACCTGCGTGCCTGGCCAGTGTGGCGGCAAGTGCCCGCCTTGCCCGCTGGAGATGCCGTGTAGCACCGCCACCGACTGCCTGAGCGGCAACTGCGCGTTCGGGATGTGCGCCGCAGCGGCGCCCGGGCAGGACGCAGCGGGATGCAGCGGCTCCGGCTCCCTCACGGTGGACGCGGGCGACCAGTCGCAGCAGCCCGGGCTGGGCTTCTTGGTGGACGAGACAGCCGTGGTGCAGCCCGGCGTGCCCTACGCTAGCAGCATGACGCCGTCGTCGGGTCCGTCCGGCCCCACCTCCAGTGTCCGCTTCTACGGCGGGGCCTTCGACGTGTCGCCCACCGCAATCTTCCGCACAGTGGTTGCGAGCCCCGCCACGCGGGCCCGCCTGCCCGGGTCGGCGTCCGGCACGTGCATGCCTGCCGGCGATTCCTTCGTGGAGTGCGGGGTCCCGTCCCACTCGCGCGCCACGGTGGTGCTCGCGGTGGAGTACTCGGCGTCGGGATCAGTCGACGGGCCGTGGCTTCGCGTGCAGCCCTTCTACTTCAGCACGGGGCGCTACCGCATCACCGGCCGAGCAGGCGCCGTCACGGGCCTCCGCATCACGTCGAGCCCCGCGTCGCTGGTCCAGGGCTCCCCCTTGCTGCCGGCGCCGGCCGTGTCGCTAGTTGATGACTTTGGCGCCGTAGTGACCACGGACTCCAGCACGATCGTTCGCGTCTCGGTGTTCTCCACCTTCCTCGAGCAGCAGGTCAGCGGGCTTCAGGCAACTGCTGGGTCAGACGGGTCCGCGACTCCGCAGGCCTCCAGGGCACACGACGGCGTGGCGACGTTTGAGGGCCTCAGCGTGGCGGCGGGCAGCCAAATCATCGGGCACGGTCTGCGCCTCGTGTTTGAGGCCCACGGGTGCGCTGGCGCAGGCGCGATCGGCGCCGCCACGGACCTCATGCGAGGATTCGCGAAGCTCCCCGACGCCAGCCAAGACGAGTCGGTCGCCGAGTGCGAAGTACTGGACTCTGGCGGGCGCTGCTGCGAGGCCCCTGCAGCCCTTGATGCGTGCGGCATTTGCTCGACGGCAACAGGTGTGAGCGAGGCCACCTGCGGAATCCGGATCGACGTGCCAGTCGTGGTCGCCCAGGCTGCGGGCGCCGGCGCGCCGGCATCGAGCGCGCAGCTGCTCCCCGCCGAGATCGCGCGTCGCATGCAAGTTGCCGTCGGCAATGTGGCTGGCTTCCCGACGGCGGCGACTGGCTCCGCAAGCGTGAGCGAGGCCGGGACCATCGGCGGCGTTCCCCTCGCCGCAGCGTCGAACGGGGGCACAGCCGCTGTCTCCGCCGAGCAGCCTCGAGGCGCGGGCGAGCAGCTCGTCGTGTCTGTGCTCGTGCCTCCTCCCGCCGGAGGCTGGCCCAGCGCTGGCCCCAACAGCCGCGAAGAGGTGGAGCAGCGGCTGCTGGGCGCGACGACCGACCCTGGCTCGGCGCTGTTCGACCAGAGCGCCGCCAGCAGCGATCCAGCCCTCGGGGACAGCTCTCTCAGCGTCCTGCCTGACGCGTCGCAGGCGGCCCCCGTGCTGAGCGGCGGGGTTGTGTGCTCCGGCGCATGCTCCGCGATGGACATTGCCGCCGGCTGCATGCTCTGCGCCGACGACCCGGCCGGCCTGACGTCCAACGCCACGCTCGCCGCAACCCACTGCGCTGCTGCGGGCGGCCAGGGCGAAGTCGCGCCCGACGGCCCCACCGATCCCGAAGGCGGCGGCGGCGGCGGCGTGCCAGAGGGCAACGACGACCCCGCAGCATCCTTGCCCCTGGCCCAGTTTGGCGCCGTCTCTCCCTCGGACAAGGCGCTTGCCAACATCCATGCTGCAGTCGTCGCTACCACGGCAGTCGTGGCCCTTGCGCAAGGAGCGGTGGACGCGGTGCGCGCTGCCCGAGCAATGGGGCCACTGCACTCCGGCCCCGGCTCCGGCGTCGCGGCCGCCCTCCCGGGCCTGGCAGCCGTTGGGATGGGCCTCTGGGACGTCGCAGACCACGGCCAATTCACGACGATGCTCTCCCTGCTTCACGTCGCCTCGCCGCCAGTCGTGGCCCACACCGGGCAGATGGTCGTGTCTGCTAGTGGCCTGGTCCCAGGGGCTTGGAGCATCCTGGAGCCGGTTCTCGGGCCGATGGTCGGCCCCGCACCCGCAGAACCTCCGCTGCAGGGCGCATCGCCCAACGCCACTTCCACGCCGACTCAGTCGCAGGCCTCGTGGCAGCGGTTCCCCGACGACCCCGCGGCAACCGGAGACGCTTCGGCTCCCGCGTCCGTCCGCATCCTTTCGTCCTTCGTGGGGGCTAGGCCGGAGGAGCTCCTGGCTCTCGCGCTCGCGCTCTTCGTGCTGGCCGAGCTGCTGGTGGCGGTCGTGTTCGGCGTCGCTTTGGTGATCGCTTGCCGCGCGCCGGCGCTGGCACCGGTGCCAGCGCCGGCACCGGCGTCCACCCGCACGCACAACCCGATGCGCAAGGCGGCCAGGGGTCCAGGTGGGGCGCCTGCGTCAACGTCGTCGGGCCCCGTTGCCGTCTCCGCAGTGGCGGCAGTCGGCAACAGGATGTCGTCGGCCATGCTGCTCGTCGCGACCATTTTCCTGGGTGCCGTGACGGTCGCAGCCCTCTTCGGTATCTCGGCGCCGTCGAGCAGCGCAGCTGCGGCAACGGGCGGCTGGCTCGTGCTGGCCGTCTTCTCCGGCGGGCTGGCGGCCCTCTGCTGTGCAGTGATCCTGCGGGCCAAGCCCTGCGCCTGCACGGCCTCTCTGTGCGCCTCTTGCCGGGGAGGGGTGGGCGAGCCTGGCCAGGGCCCAGACGTTCACGCTTATCAGGGCAAGGGCGCGCGTCTCGTCGACGGCACTCGCCGCTTCGACCACGCCAGGGCCGGCGCGCTTTGGTGGCTGGTCATCGTGATGGTCGCCGACCGCATCGCGAGCGCTCTCCTGCTGGTGCTTCTCTCGTCACGGCCCGGCGCCCAGACCGGCGCCATGCTCGCCAAGCAGGTGCTCCTCCTCGCCGCGGTGCTCTCGCTCCGCCCAGGAGCCAACCCCGCGGCGCAACTCGTCACCATCATCATCACCGCGTGGCGCGTGCTCGTTCTCGCGCTCATGCTGGCCTTCGTCCCGCCGTACTCGTCGACCAACGTGGCCACCCTCCGCGCGGTGGGCGAGGTGGTCGTGGTGCTGCAGATCATCTGCGCCTTCGGCTTGCTGGCCTTGGTGCTGCTCCGCTTCGGCCCTGTCGCTCGCTTCGCTGCTGCTGCCACTGCGCCCTGCTGCGCGGCGAGCTCGCGGCGCAGCATGCGCAAGTCCATCGCCGGCCCCGACGCAGCCAGCGGGAATTCAAAACAGAGCCTGGTGTCCGCTGCCGGAAGCGCAGCATCGCCTCAGCCGGCCGAAATGCTGACCGCGTTGCCAATGGCAGCAACGACGAACCCAATGCAGCGACACGGCACCACCGTTTCTACGAGAAGAGCCGACCCCCACGAGGCAACGCCTCATGGCAAAGGGCCGGCGGAGCGAAAGGCGTTTGCTCCAACGGAGGGAGCGAAAGCACCCGGTGAGACGGGGCTTAGCGTCTTCGTTGGACACGGCGCCAGACAAGACGGAAAACTCCTGAACAAAGGCTCTTCCGATGCAGCTGGGCGTGCTGGTGCAGGAAGGCTGCGGCCACTTGACAACCCAATGCTGAAACCCCGGCGCCTGGCCAAGTCTCCTCACCGAGAGGAGGCATAAACGATCGACCCCACCTTGGCGATCGTCTCGAGCCTGTGTGGGATTCTTCCGGCCATTCATGACAGGCGCCCTCGGGCCCATTCCCTCGGTCACAAACCGTTCGCCCGCGCTGCACTTCAACGCCACGGGCGTCGGTGCGAATTCGGGTCCCCCTGTGCTTGGCTCAGAAGATGGACGACTGCAGTTTGCCGTATGCCTGCCCCTCACCACTGGCTGAGTGAGTGCCAAATCGAACTGAAGATAACTATTCTCAAGAGTCTTCCCCGAGTCAAGGCTTGGCAAGCACGCTTGCAAGCGGACTCTGGAGCTGCCAGTGTCTCAGCATGAACATCGTGGGCGGGGGGCCGAAAACTCGCGTCACCATACCACACACTCGATTCACAGACTCATCAAGAACCAATCCAGCAACTCCATCACCGATGAATCACAAACCCCGCCAAACCCGCAATCCCAAGTCTCAAGTCCCAGATCCCTCCCATCACACTGCCTCGAGTCGCCACTCAGCCGCCCCTGCTCACCGCATACGCTCCACCTGCTGCCGCAGGTACTGCGTCTGCCCGATCAGCTGGGTCGCCAGTCCCTTGGCGATGACCTCGTTCAGCCTCGACAGCCAGCGGAAGGCCCAGCGCGCACGCTCCCTCGGCCGGTCGCCGAAGGCCGTGTCCGCCACCTTCTTGAGGAAGGCGAAGGCCGCCGGTCCCATGCGTCCCGTGGTCGTGACGACGAAGGGCACAATGGAGCTCATGTTGTCCTTTGTAGCTGAGCTCTTCTTGTACTCCCTCATCTTGTCCTTCTCACGGCGCTCGAGAAAGGCGTCCATGCTGTGCAGGCCCTGCGTCACGAACTTGGCCACCCCGATTGTCTGCGTCCCCGCCGCCGAGTAGACCTGCACGGCATCCGCTCTCAGCTGCGCGTCAGCTGCTGTCTCCTGGCTGGCTGGAGCTCCGGCCGCACTGGCCGCCGAACCCAGGGAAACACACGCAGCCCCGGGTCGAACGAGCATCGTGGCCGCGTGGCTCTGCACCAACGCCTGGCCGGTCCACATTTCCCAATCAGCTCTCGTCCGCCACCCTGCGCATCTGACAGCATGGCCACCCTTCCTATGCAGGAGGGTGCAATGGCCGGCGCGCTTTGGGAGGCGGCAAAAGCCGGGAACACCGCCGAGGCCAGCAGGCTGCTGGATGCGGGCGCGCCGGTCGACTGTAACAACGACGCAGACGTGAGCGCTCGTTGTCACGGCGTGCGTTGCAGCCAGTCCTGCGTCTCTCTCCCACCATGCGAGGCTGCTGCCTTCGAGTTGGGCCGCGCGCGGGTGCCAGGAGCTGGCCGTGGGCCGCGGTGGCAATGGGGGCAGCATCACTGGCTGCTGGCGAGCGGAAGGCGTCTCCGGTGGCATGCCGTGACGGCTGCGGTTGTTGATGGCACAGAGCCTCGCAGAACGGATTCACGGCGCTCATTGCCGCTGCATCCGGTGGCCACACTGACGCGGTGGAGCTGCTGCTGGACCGCGGCGCCGACCTGGAGGCCAAGGGCCGCGTGAGATCGGCGGGCGTGAGTTGCTGCGCGACGGGCCGCGCGAGGGCGTTACAGGCAGGCCGGGGGGGCGGGTGGGGGCTGGCGCTGACGCGTCGGGGCGTCGTGGCCGTGTGGCGGGCCGGCGTGGGATGTGGCGGTGGAGTTTGGCAGGAATGTCGGTAGGGGAGCGATGGTGCGCCGAGGTGCGTTGACATGCGGGCCTGCTTGGTCGCAGTATGGTGTTACGGGTCTGATGGAGGCGGCATCCGGTGGCCACACGGACACGGTGGAGCTGCTGCTGGACCGCGGCGCCGACCTGGAGGCCAAGGATGAGGTGAGATCGGCGGGCGTGTGTTGCTGCGCGACGGGCCGCGCGGGGCGTCTTGGTCAAGCCGGGGGCGAGGGGGGGCTGGCGGTGACGTGCCGGGGCGTCGTGGTCGTGTAGCGGGCCGGCGTGGGAGGCGGCGCTGGAGTTGGGGGGGGCAGGTCGGTAGGGGAGCGATGGTGTGCCGAGGTGCGTTGACATGCGGGCCTGCTTGGTCGCAGTATGGTGTTACGGCTCTGATGGCGGCGGCATCCGGTGGCCACACTGACGCGGTGGAGCTGCTGCTGGACCGCGGCGCCGACCTGGAGGCCAAGGATGAGGTGAGATCGGCGGGCGTGAGTTGCTGCGCGACGGGCCGCGGAGGGCGTTACAGGCAGGCCGGGGGGGAGGGGGGGGGGCTGGCGGTGACGCGTCGGGGCGTCGTGGCCGTGTGGTGGGCCGGCGTGGGAGGCGGCGCTGGAGTTGGGGGGGGCATGTCGGTAGGGGAGCGATGGTGCGCCGAGTAGCGTTGACATGCGGGCCTGCTTGGTTGCAGTATGGTGTTACGGCTCTGATGGCGGCGGCATCCGGTGGCCACACTGACGCGGTGGAGCTGCTGCTGGACCGCGGCGCCGACCTGGAGGCCAAGGATGAGGTGAGATCGGCGGGCGTGTGTTGCTGGGCGACGGGCCGCGGAAGGCGTTACAGGCGGGCCGGGGGGGAGGGGGGGGGGGCTGGCGCTGACGTGCCGGGGCGTCGTGGTCGTGTGGCAGGCCGGCGTGGGAGGTGGCGCTGGAGTTGGGCGGGGCCATGTCGGTAGGGGAGCGATGGTGCGACGAGTAGCGTTGACATGCGGGTCTGAGGCATCGCAGCATGGTGCTGCGGCACTTGTTGAAGTCGCCCCCGGTGCCCACACTGACGCGGTGGAGCTGCTGCTGGACCGCGGCGCCGACCTGGAGGCCAAGGGCCGCGTGAGTGCGGCGGGCGTGTGTTGCTGCGCGACGGGCCGCGGAGGGCGTTACAAGCAGGCCGGGGGGGCGCGGGTGGGGCTGGCGGTGACGTGCCGGGGCGTCGTGGTCGTGTGGCGGGCCGGCGTGGGAGGCGGGGCTGGAGTTGGGGGGGGCATGTCGGTCGGGGAGCGATGGTGCGCCGAGGTGCGTTGACATGCGGGCCTGCTTGGTCGCAGGATGGTGCTACGGCGCTTGTTGAAGCTGCGCTAGGTGGCCACACGGACACGGTGGAGCTGCTGCTGGACCGCGGCGCCGACCTGGAGGCCAAGGGCCGCGTGAGATCGGCGGGCGTGTGTTGCTGCGCGACGGGCCGCGGAGGGCGTTACAAGCAGGCCGGGGGGGCGCGGGTGGGGCTGGCGGTGACGTGTCGGGGCGTCGTGGTCGTGTGGCGGGCCGGCGTGGGAGGTGGCGCTGGAGTTGGGGGGGGCATGTCGGTAGACGAGCGATGGTGCGACGAGGTGCGTTGTCATGCGGGCCTGCTTGGTCGCAGTATGGTGCTACGGCTCTGATGGCGGCGGCATCCGGTGGCCACACGGACACGGTGGAGCTGCTGCTGGACCGCGGCGCCGACCTGGAGGCCAAAATTGTTGTGAGAGCGGCGGGCGTGTGTTGCTGCGCGACTGGCCGCGTTGGGCGTCTCGGGCGGGCCGTGGGGGGAGGGGCGCGGCTGGCGGCGATGTGCCGGGGCGTCGTGATCGTGTGGCGGGCCGGCGTGGGAGGCGGGGCTGGAGTTGGGGGGGGCATGTCGGTGGAGGAGCGATGGTGCGCCGAGGTGCGTTGACATGCGGACCTGCTTGGTTGCAGTATGGTGCTACGACGCTAGCTGTGGCGGCATCCGGTGGCCACACGGACACGGTGGAGCTGCTGCTGGACCGCGGCGCCGACGTGCAGGCCAAGGATGAGGTGAGATCGGCGGGCGTGTGTTGCTGGGCGACGGGCCGCGCGGGGCGTCTCGGGCGGGCCGTGGGGGGAGGGGGGGCTGGCGGTGACGCGTCGGGGTGTCGTGGCCGTGTGGCGGGCCGGCGTGTGATGTGGCGGGCCGGCGTGTGATGTGGCGGTGGAGTTTGGCAGGCATGCCGGTTAGGGGAGCGATGGTGCGCCGAGGTGCGTTGTCATGCGGGCCTGCTTGGTCGCAGTATGGTGCTACGGCTCTGATGGAGGCGGCATCCGGTGGCCACACGGACACGGTGGAGCTGCTGCTGGACCGCGGCGCCGACCTGGAGGCCAAGATTGTTGCGAGATCGGCGGGCGTGTGTTGCTGCGCGTCGGGCCGCGTGGGGCGTCTCGGGCAGGCCGTGGGGGAGGGTGGGGGCTGGCGCTGTCGCGTCGGGGCGTCGTGGCCGTGTGGCGGGCCGGCGTGGGAGGCGGGGCTGGAGTTGGGGGGGGCACGTCGGAAGGGGAGCGATGGTTCGACGAGTAGCGTTGACATGCGGGCCTGCTTGGTTGCAGTATGGTGTTACGGCTCTGATGGCGGCGGCATCCGATGGCCACACTGACGCGGTAGAGCTGCTGCTGGACCGCGGCGCCGACCTGGAGGCCAAGGATGAGGTGAGATCGGCGGGCGTGAGTTGCTGCGCGACGGGCCGCGCGGAACGTTACGGTCGAGCCCGGGGCGGGGGGCGGGGCTGGTGGTGACGTGCTCGGGCGTCGTGGTCGTGTGGCGGGCCGGCGTGGGATGTGGCGGTGGAGTGGGGGGGGCATGTCGGTAGATGAGCGATGGTGCGCCGAGGTGCGTTGACAAGCCGGTCTGCTGGGTCTCAGAATGGTGCTACGGCTCTGATGGCGGCGGCATCCGGTGGCCACACGGACACGGTGGAGCTGCTGCTGGACCGCGGCGCCGACCTGGAGGCCAAGGATGAGGTGAGATCGGCGGGCGTGAGTTGCTGGGCGACGGGCCGCGCGAGGGCGTCTCGGGCGGGCCGTGAGGAGAGGGGCGCGGCTGGCGGTGACGCGTCGGGGCGTCGTGGCCGTGTGGCGGGCCGGCGTGGGATGTGGCGGTGGAGTTTGGCAGGCATGTCGGTTAGGGGAGCGATGGTGCGCCGAGGTGCGTTGACAAGCCGGTCTGCCGGGTCGCAGAATGGTGCTACGGCACTGATGGCGGCGGCATCCGGTGGCCACACTGACGCGGTGGAGCTGCTGCTGGACCGCGGCGCCGACGTGCAGGCCAAGGATGAGGTGAGATCGGCGGGCGTGTGTTGCTGCACGTCGAGCCGCGCAGGGCGGCACGGGCAGGCCGGGGGGGAGGGTGGGGGCTGGCGCTGACGCGTCGGGGCGTCGTGGTCGTGTGGCGGGCCGGCTTGGGTTTAGGCGTTGGAGTGGGGGGGGCATGTCGGTTAGGGGTGCGATGGTGCGCCGAGGTGCGTTGTCATGCGGGCCTGCTTGGTCGCAGGATGGTGCTACGGCTCTGATGGCGGCGGCATCCGGTGGCCACACGGACACGGTGGAGCTGCTGCTGGACCGCGGCGCCGACGTGCAGGCCAAGGATGAGGTGAGATCGGCGGGCGTGAGATGCCGCGCGACGGGCCGCGCGGGGCGTCGCGGTCGAGCCCGGGGCGGGGGGCGGGGCTGGCGGTGACGTGCTCGGGCGTCGTGGCCGTGTAGCAGGCCGGCGTGGGAGGCGGGGCTGGAGTTGGGGGGGGCATGTCGGTGGAGGAGCGATGGTGCGCCGAGTAGCGTTGACATGCGGGCCTGCTTGGTTGCAGTATGGTGTTACGGCGCTAACTGTGGCGGCATCCGGTGGCCACACGGACGTGGTGGAGCTGCTGCTGGACCGCGGCGCCGACGTGCAGGCCAAGGATGAGGTGAGATCGGCGGGCGTGAGTTGCTGCGCGACGGGTCGCGTTGGGCGTTGCAGGCGGGCCGGGGGGGAGGGGGGGTTGGCAGTGTCGCGTCGGGGTGTCGTGGCCGTGTGGCAGGCCGGCGTGGGAGGCGGGGCTGGAGTTGGGGGGGGCATGTCGGTAGAGGAGCGATGGTGCGCCGAGTAGCGTTGACATGCGGGCCTGCTTGGTTGCAGTTTGGTGTTACGACGCTAACTGTGGCGGCATCCGGTGGCCACACTGACGCGGTGGAGCTGCTGCTGGACCGCGGCGCCGACGTGCAGGCCAAGGATGAGGTGAGATCGGCGGGCGTGAGTTGCTGCGCGACGGGTCGCGTTGGGCGTTGCAGGCGGGCCGGGGGGAGGGGGGGTTGGCAGTGTCGCGTCGGGGTGTCGTGGCCGTGTGGCAGGCCGGCGTGGAGGCGGGGCTGGAGTTGGGGGGGCATGTCGGTAGAGGAGCGATGGTGCGCCGAGGAGCGTTGACATGCGGGCCTGCTTGGTTGCAGGTTGGTGCTACGGCGCTGACTGTGGCGGCATCCGGTGGCCACACGGACGCGGTGGAGCTGCTGCTGGACCGCGGCGCCGACGTGCAGGCCAAGGATGAGGTGAGATCGGCGGGCGTGAGTTGCTGCGCGACGGGTCGCGTTGGGCGTTGCAGGCGGGCCCGGGGGAGGGGGGGTTGGCAGTGTCGCGTCGGGGTGTCGTGGCCGTGTGGCAGGCCGGCGTGGGAGGCGGGGCTGGAGTTGGGGGGGGCATGTCGGTAGAGGAGCGATGGTGCGCCGAGTAGCGTTGACATGCGGGCCTGCTTGGTTGCAGTTTGGTGTTACGACGCTAACTGTGGCGGCATCCGGTGGCCACACTGACGCGGTGGAGCTGCTGCTGGACCGCGGCGCCGACGTGCAGGCCAAGGATGAGGTGAGATCGGCGGGCGTGAGTTGCTGCGCGACGGGTCGCGTTGGGCGTTGCAGGCAGGCCGGCGTGGGAGGCGGCGCTGGAGTGGAGGGGGCATGTCGGTAGGGGAGCGATGGCGCGCCAAGGCGCGGTTACATGCGGGCCTGTGGCGTCGCAGGGTGGTGCCACGTCGCTTGTTCGGGCTGCATCCGGTGGCCATAAGGACACGGTGGAGCTGCTGCTGGACCGGGGCGCCGACATGGAGGCCAAGGGCCGCGTGAGTGCGCCGGGCGTGTGTTGCTGCGCGCCGGGCGGGCGCGGGGCGTCTTGGTCAAGCCGGGGGCGGGGGAAGGGCTGGCGGTGACGCGTCGGGGCGTCGTGCTCGTCTGGTGGGCCGGTGTGGGATGTGGCGGTGGAGTTTGGCAGGCTTGTCGGTAAGGGGAGCGATGGTGCGCCGAGGTGCGTTGACAAGCCGGTCTGCTGGGTCGCAGAATGGTGCTACGGCACTTGGTCGGGCTGCATCCGGTGGCCATACTGACACGGTGGAGCTGCTGCTGGACCGCGGCGCCGACGTGCAGGCCAAGGATGAGGTGAATGCGGCGGGAGTGTGTTGCTGCACGTCGAGCCGCGCAGGGCGGCGCGGGCAGGCCGGGGGGGAGGGTGGGGGCTGGCGCTGACGCGTCGGGGCGTCGTGGTCGTGTGGCGGGCCGGCTTGGGTTTAGGCGTTGGAGTGGGGGGGGCATGTCGGTTAGGGGTGCGATGGTGCGCCGATGAATGAACATCGTTGGGGGGGGTCGAAAACTCGCGTAACCATACCACACACTCGATTCACAGACTCACCAATCACCAATCCAGCAACTCCATCACCAATGAGTCACAAACCGCGCCAAACCCACAATCCCAAGTCCCAAGCCCAGATCACTCCCATCACACTGCCTCGAGTCGCCAATCAGCCGCCCCTGCTCACCGCAAACGCTCCACCTGCTGTCGCAGGTACTGCGTCTGCCCGATCAGCTGGGTCGCCAGTCCCTTGGCGATGACCTCGTTCAGCCTCGACAGCCAGCGGAAGGCCCAGCGCGCACGCTCCCTCGGCCGGTCGCCGAAGGCCGTGTCCGCCACCTTCTTGAGGAAGGCGAAGGCCGCCGGTCCCATGCGTCCCGTGGTCGTGATGACGAAGGGCACAATGGAGCTCATGTTGTCCTTTGTAGCTGAGCTCTTCTTGTACTCCCTCATCTTGTCATTCTCACGGCGCTCGAGAAAGGCGTCCATGTTCTGCAGGCCCTGCGTCACGTAGGACTTGCTCACCGCCGAGGTGATCTGCACGTCGACGAGACGGGTGGTCTCGAAGTCGACGTGCACCCGCAGGTCCGGTCGCTTGCGCGCGGCCTCGCTGGACCCCGGCTGGGATCCAAAGCGCGCCTGACCGTCCTGCCAGCTGGAGGGCTCCACCACCGACTGCAGCCCCGCCGAGCGCACCGCCGCGTGCAGGACGTCGCGGACGTCGTTGTGCGCCCGGATGGTGGAGCCCTTGCCGCAGCGGCAGCGCGCCAGGTGGTGTGCCACGCCGGAGACCCCGCCGATGTGGACGGTGCCTCTCGCGGTGGTGTCTCGCTGCATGCACGCGCAGTTGATCGACACGCCGTCCGGCACCACGTGGTCGGCCTCGGAGGCTCCGATGCGGTAGCGTTCCACCACCGCGAACTCCTCGTCCGTGAGCCCGCGGGGTCCCATCATCGTGTTGCGGAGCCAGTAGTGTGTTCCCGGCACGCATGCCTCTCGGAACGCGACCAGGTCGCTCATGACGCGGAACATGGCCGGGTCATCGATGTTGGCGACACGCTTCTCCGTCGTGCCCTTGGCCAGCGCCTCGGCCCTGCAGCGTGCTGTGCAGGCCCTGCGCGCCTTGGCCAGACGGCGCAGGAAGACGCACTCGTGCTTGATGCGCAGCATGTCATCGTGGTGCAGCACCATCTTGCGCTGCCAGGGCGCCTCGGTCTGCTCGTTCGCCCGCGCTGTCACCCCGTCGCCGTACAGGCACTTGCGGAGCTTGGCCTTCAGCTCGCCCGGCAGCTTACCCAGGGTGTCGGGCAAGAAGCCCTCGAACCCTGTCGCTGCGGCCAGGCAGCGGGCTCCCTTGCATGCCCTGATGAACTCCTCCACCAGGTTTGCAGTTGCCTCCATGTCATCCGACGACTCGTCGTCAGATCTGAGCTCCATCATCGCCTCCAGCGCCAGCTCCTCGATCTCGGCGCGCAGCTCTTCCAGGCCCTCGACAGCCCCCGCGATGTCCGACCTCCACACGTGCGCCAGCTGGTAGCGCTTCTTCACCCTGGCGTCATGAAGGTCGGCCTCCTTGCCCACGACGCAGTCCTTGTCCGGCCTGAAGTACCGTGCCTCGGTGCAGGCGTCCTTGTACTCCTTGCTGTCCCGCTCGTAGTCCCGGTAGGCTCCCTTGGCGACCTCCTCGCATCGCAGCAGGATGTCGCCCACCTCCTTGGTCGCATCGCTGCGGTCTGAGCGCTTCAGCGAGCTCCTCACGAGTTTCTTGAGCGAGATGCCCTTCCAGTTGGGGTCGTTGCCGTCCGCGTCCGCGTCGGGTCCGTCCCTGGCCAACCCGATCGCCGGCGTTCGCCTGACCGAGTAGACCTGTGCCGCATCCGCTCTCGGCTGTGCGGCATCAGATGTCTCTTGGCCGGTTGGAGCGCCAGCCGCACTAGCTGCCGCTGCGCCGCCGCCGCTCGTCGTCATCTCGGTCGCCGCTCCCGCCGCGCTGGCGGCAGCCGCACCTCCGCCGACCGTCTGGCCTCCGCTTGTCGGTGTTGGCTGATGCCCCGGTTCAGCCGCTCCCCCCGTACCGCTGACGAGCCAGCCGTCCAGCGTACCTGCAAGCTGCTGCCCGTGCGCCGGCCCCTCCTCGCAGTCCTCCTTGGACTCGCTCTCTCCGACCGCCGGGTGGTCCACCCACGGCGTGCCGCCCGCTGCAGCAGCCGCCGCACCCGACTCATCCTCCGCTTCCGCCTCGCCGGCGTTGGCTGGTCCCGCTCCGGCACCACTCCCCGACGCCGCTTCGCCTCCGCCTCCACCAGTGCCGGGTCCGTCGAGGGCCTCCTCCGGCGGTGGTGCCATCTCGAACCGCCCTTTCCGCATGTCCCGAACGGCCTCGATGAAGCCCGCTGTCGCCTCGAAGCGGAACTGCGCCACGCCAGGCAGGCCCATGCCCCCGGCTTTGCAGCCCCTGCTCAGCATCTTTGCCAGCCTCATCTGAGCGTAGCCTCCCTTCTTCAAGGCCGGGTTGGACGCTGCCGATGCGAGCCGAGTCACACCGTCGGCTGATTGAACATCGTTGGGGGGGGTCGAAAACTCGCGTAACCATACCACACACTCGATTCACAGACTCACCAATCACCAATCCAGCAACTCCATCACCAATGAGTCACAAACCGCGCCAAACCCACAATCCCAAGTCCCAAGCCCAGATCACTCCCATCACACTGCCTCGAGTCGCCAATCAGCCGCCCCTGCTCACCGCAAACGCTCCACCTGCTGTCGCAGGTACTGCGTCTGCCCGATCAGCTGGGTCGCCAGTCCCTTGGCGATGACCTCGTTCAGCCTCGACAGCCAGCGGAAGGCCCAGCGCGCACGCTCCCTCGGCCGGTCGCCGAAGGCCGTGTCCGCCACCTTCTTGAGGAAGGCGAAGGCCGCCGGTCCCATGCGTCCCGTGGTCGTGATGACGAAGGGCACAATGGAGCTCATGTTGTCCTTTGTAGCTGAGCTCTTCTTGTACTCCCTCATCTTGTCATTCTCACGGCGCTCGAGAAAGGCGTCCATGTTCTGCAGGCCCTGCGTCACGTAGGACTTGCTCACCGCCGAGGTGATCTGCACGTCGACGAGACGGGTGGTCTCGAAGTCGACGTGCACCCGCAGGTCCGGTCGCTTGCGCGCGGCCTCGCTGGACCCCGGCTGGGATCCAAAGCGCGCCTGACCGTCCTGCCAGCTGGAGGGCTCCACCACCGACTGCAGCCCCGCCGAGCGCACCGCCGCGTGCAGGACGTCGCGGACGTCGTTGTGCGCCCGGATGGTGGAGCCCTTGCCGCAGCGGCAACGCGCCAGGTGATGTGCCACGCCGGAGACCCCGCCGATGTGGACGGTGCCTCTCGCGGTGGTGTCTCGCTGCATGCACGCGCAGTTGATCGACACGCCGTCCGGCACCACGTGGTCGGCCTCGGAGGCTCCGATGCGGTAGCGTTCCACCACCGCAAACTCCTCGTCCGTGAGCCCGCGGGGCCCCATCATCGTGTTGCGGAGCCAGTAGTGTGTTCCCGGCACGCATGCCTCCCGGAACGCGACCAGGTCGCTCATGACGCGGAACATGGCCGGGTCATCGATGTTGGCGACACGCTTCTCCGTCGTGCCCTTGGCCAGCGCCTCGGCCCTGCAGCGTGCTGTGCAGGCCCTGCGCGCCTTGGCCAGACGGCGCAGGAAGACGCACTCGTGCTTGATGCGCAGCATGTCATCGTGGTGCAGCACCATCTTGCGCTGCCAGGGCGCCTCGGTCTGCTCGTTCGCCCGCGCTGTCACCCCGTCGCCGTACAGGCACTTGCGGAGCTTGGCCTTCAGCTCGCCCGGCAGCTTACCCAGGGTGTCGGGCAAGAAGCCCTCGAACCCTGTCGCTGCGGCCAGGCAGCGGGCTCCCTTGCATGCCCTGATGAACTCCTCCACCAGGTTTGCAGTTGCCTCCATGTCATCCGACGACTCGTCGTCAGATCTGAGCTCCATCATCGCCTCCAGCGCCAGCTCCTCGATCTCGGCGCGCAGCTCTTCCAGGCCCTCGACAGCCCCCGCGATGTCCGACCTCCACACGTGCGCCAGCTGGTAGCGCTTCTTCACCCTGGCGTCATGAAGGTCGGCCTCCTTGCCCACGACGCAGTCCTTGTCCGGCCTGAAGTACCGTGCCTCGGTGCAGGCGTCCTTGTACTCCTTGCTGTCCCGCTCGTAGTCCCGGTAGGCTCCCTTGGCGACCTCCTCGCATCGCAGCAGGATGTCGCCCACCTCCTTGGTCGCATCGCTGCGGTCTGAGCGCTTCAGCGAGCTCCTCACGAGTTTCTTGAGCGAGATGCCCTTCCAGTTGGGGTCGTTGCCGTCCGCGTCCGCGTCGGGTCCGTCCCTGGCCAACCCGATCGCCGGCGTTCGCCTGACCGAGTAGACCTGTGCCGCATCCGCTCTCGGCTGTGCGGCATCAGATGTCTCTTGGCCGGTTGGAGCGCCAGCCGCACTAGCTGCCGCTGCGCCGCCGCCGCTCGTCGTCATCTCGGTCGCCGCTCCCGCCGCGCTGGCGGCAGCCGCACCTCCGCCGACCGTCTGGCCTCCGCTTGTCGGTGTTGGCTGATGCCCCGGTTCAGCCGCTCCCCCCGTACCGCTGACGAGCCAGCCGTCCAGCGTACCTGCAAGCTGCTGCCCGTGCGCCGGCCCCTCCTCGCAGTCCTCCTTGGACTCGCTCTCTCCGACCGCCGGGTGGTCCACCCACGGCGTGCCGCCCGCTGCAGCAGCCGCCGCACCCGACTCATCCTCCGCTTCCGCCTCGCCGGCGTTGGCTGGTCCCGCTCCGGCACCACTCCCCGACGCCGCTTCGCCTCCGCCTCCACCAGTGCCGGGTCCGTCGAGGGCCTCCTCCGGCGGTGGTGCCATCTCGAACCGCCCTTTCCGCATGTCCCGAACGGCCTCGATGAAGCCCGCTGTCGCCTCGAAGCGGAACTGCGCCACGCCAGGCAGGCCCATGCCCCCGGCTTTGCAGCCCCTGCTCAGCATCTTTGCCAGCCTCATCTGAGCGTAGCCTCCCTTCTTCAAGGCCGGGTTGGACGCTGCCGATGCGAGCCGAGTCACACCGTCGGCTTCCCGGCCCAGGAGCGCCCACCACGCCTCCCGCCTTGCGTGCTCGTCCGGCAGCCCCCGAACAAGCGCCTCGATGGCCTTGGACATGGCCTCACGGAAGCCGTCCTCGGTCACCGTGCACATCTCGTCCGAGAGCGCGTGGCCGATCGCATCCAGCTCCGTCTTGTGCGCCACCGCCGACAGGTTGGCCAGCAGCGCCGCATGGAACACCGCCAGCTCCTGGCCCGCCGCCGCACCCGCTGCTCTGTGCAGGTAGCTGAACTTCTGGCCCACCACCGACAGCAGCAGGTGGTGCGCCCGCTTGAGCCCGCAGACCTCGATGCCCGCGAGCAGGCGCTCCGCGGCCGGCCCGAACTCCTTCTCCAGTCGCTTCATCGAGTGCTCAAGTGCCACCTCCGGCGGGAGTTCCTCCCCTACAGGACACTGCAGCACCGCCACGCTCCGTTCGGTGAGGTGGCACCCCTCCAGCACCGAGGGTGGGGACCCTGGATCGTCCCTACTCCGCTTCATCGCCCGCCGAATTCTGGCTTTGGTTCTCTCGAGCTGTCCTCGCTTGCACAGCACCTGGGTCTTGTCGGCGTTCATCCGCAGCCCCACCGTGCTGAGCCGCTCGGCCAGCATCTGGGCTGCCTTGAAGGCGCTCCCTCCTCGGGCCCACGAGCGTCGTGTCGTCGGCCATCTGCAAGATGAGCACATCTGGGAAGGCGCGCCTCACCTCGTCCACCAGGGGGTGCACTGCGATCGCAAACAGTGCGCCCGCTGCCGGGTCGCCTTGACGCACGCCCCTGTTGGACTCCAGCTCAAAGACCTCGCCCTCGTCCGTGGCAAAGAGGAGCGGGCTGGACGAGCCGTACAGCGCCAGCACCGCCGGCACGAGCTTTCTCGTCAACCGCCGCACCTCCTCGATCATCGCGCGCCTGGAGACGGAGTTGTAGGCGTTGGCCATGTCC